>VTPC01007696.1:255525-283279 GCA_011009095.1 Ignelater luminosus
CAAAGTTGAAGTGGTTTGTGAAGATCTATAATGGTTGCAGCTTAAATTCTGTTAGGTACATCATTACTGATGAATCAACCTGTATTAGTCTATTAAGACTTTTGGTCCCTTTAGAACGTGCATATTTATGACGCAGCACAACACAGAAATGAATTGAAGAGAAGGCCTCGATATCTCCTGCGTAACGCTGGGTAACTCAGAAAGTTGGTAGGGGTACGCAGCGTGCGGTAAAGACAGACAGTCTTTTACAACTTAACTAGAATTAGGTAAGCTGGATTAGCAAAAAACAAACTGGCAGGAATCAGATGTTTTGAATTACGCATAACAATCTTAAATTAAGTATTTCATTGTACGAACAAAGACTGATGCGGTCAATGGTAGGAACACTAATAATAACTTCGTTACGCCATCTCTAACTTCTTGCTTATTATGGAATGATGTAATAGCTTCACGAGTTTATTAATTTCACAATTATCAAATAGAATAGTGCGATATTAGTTTCGCATATAGCGCACGGACGTTCAGTGTGAAATTCATCAGAAGTCCAAATTTCGGACTCCAGTGAATATATAATTTTTGGCTAACGAATGTCCACGAGTCGTAGATTTGTCACAACTCTGGACATTCAGCTAGCGTCTGTTATTGAACGTCATTTGTGCATGATCGTTGGATGGATGTCCAAAAGCGGATGTCCATTAGATGTATAACTTATAGGTCGAAAAATATTCGGACGAAGTATGAACCAAAATAAGATGTCGACTGGACATCTACAATCGGTTGTCCGATGAATATCCCATGAATGTTCAATTTATGTCTATTGACTTTCGAACCAATTTTGGAAGACAAATGGATGTCCATTGGATGATCGGGTGTTATATGGATTATACTTGTTTTAGTCAACGATCCAGTGGGCGTGTGAGATGTGAAGACAATATTTTTGGTAGTAACAAAATGTTGATATACAGTGAGATTGCAAATGATTGAGGATCGTTTAAATTTGGTGTTTTCATGTTGACATTACTTGTTTACTGTTTGTTATTGTACCTTGTAAACAATACAGATTTGACAGATTGCAAAAAAGTAAACAAGTAGTGTCAACATGAAAATAATGTAAACATGGCGTCAAATTCAAACCACCTCAATCAATTGCAATCACACATAACATATTAGCGTTGAAATGCTTAATTTATAATTATTTACAAATTCCACCGCCCGTTTCTCAGATTTTGCTGTTCTCGGGTCTAAGCCATTACCGTTGCAAATAACCTATAAGTTGACGCTATGAGAAAAGGTAAAATATTTATTTCTTGCTGTTAGTTGTTGTAAATATTTGTGCCTAAAACACTACAACACGTGCTTCAGCTGTTAAAAGTATCGTATCACCATTTATCACTAAATAACTTCTGTATGGATTATCTAATGATCAAACTACAAATAAAATAAGGATATCATTCGAGATAGTCAGTTATGCTCAATCGTTATTATGTTTTTTCTAATTTAAATTGTAACAAAGGGTCGATTATAGTAACAGGTGGAATTAAAACTTCCCTTAGCAGTGACGTCATTAATGACATCAACCTGTTCAACTTGATTAAACTACGAGATGAGCACCAAGTGATTCTCAATTACTCTCTCTTTTACTACAAGGGTTAGATAATAATTATAAAGCTATCAGCTAAAACAACTTTAATTTTATTTTTTCCAAGCACCATAATGATTCTGTTTCTGTACCTTATATAGTAAAAATAATAATTTCAAAAGAAGTAATAAATACACGAACTCTTTGGATTTTCAAAATCATATATTGTTTCACGAAAGATGAACGTAATTACCTTTTAAGATGTAGACACAGAATGAGAGAAATATGTTTATTTTATAATACTACTCAGCTAAACAAACAGTATTGCAGCGACCAACAAACGAAAGATGTATTATTACTTTTCTTACTGATTTATAGAAAAGTACTAAAGATAAGTTTCTAGTGTTTATCCTAGGTATTATATGGCTATTTCAAAATATACTGCAAGCTCGTCTAGCCGTTTCCATGGAAAATTTATATTTAGTTGCATTCCCGGTGTCCTGGATTCGAGGGAAAATTAGGTCACAGGGCCTAGGCGAACGTCCCTCAGATATGACGTCACGCGTATGACGTCAACAGCCGGTGCTCGTTGTTATGAGCTTTAACTTCGCCATTAATATCATTTGTATACGTTAGAAACGATAATGGCTGATAAATTGGTGATGCTTAAAATGGAGAATTGCTATTTGTAGGCTGTCGTCAGTCATTTAATTAAAGTACGTTTTTGTTTACACTTATTGTTCTCATGGTGGGCTGGCAAAACTTATTAATAGAGATTGTTCGGTACAGTTTTATAAATGTAGGTATTTGAACCCGGAATTGTCATCTAGGTTTAGTATTTAAAATAAAACAAATTTTGTCCGGATTGTTAATCCTAAATTAAAATTGGCCACTTCTTTAATTGCTTTGTTTACGACAACAAATACGCATTTTCACATTATACTTATTCGATAAAAATCTCAAACAATTTGCGTTTGGATTTCTCAACATCTAACAATAATATTAGCTAATTCTAGAAGTGTCCCTAAGTTTTTCATTCTTCTAAATATATCTCAACAAAAATCTTTTATTATTTTTGTCGACAGCGTAAATAAATCGATGTTGTTGATTAAAAGAAGATTTAAATACTTTTGAAGGCTCATTATAAAACTGTGATTGTTAAAACTGTAGCAGCGATTTCTGCCAAAGTTCTTTGGCATTAGTTTTGTAGTAGAACAAATATCTTAAGATAACATCCTTTAGTAAGACTATACGTTTCATACGAAATCTTAGCAGAAATATCTTTCTTTACAGCTTTAGAACAGTTTCAGGAAATATTTGTTTCTGTGTGCGCAGGTTAATTTTTCCGATGAAACTGAAATCATGAAACTATGCCTGAAATGTAGGAGTATACCAGGAATTTATGCAGAAGTTGAAAGATTAGTCATGATCAAGTCAGTTGTATATTAGATGTTTTAATTGATTATTTCTAAGATGTAGTGTTTTACAAGAAATCATAGGACCACTATGGTAGTGTGACGCTAATATTGCAGGGCCCGGGAAAAAGCATCAGTGGGGCCCCAAAAGTATTTACAAAAAATCTTTTTAGTGAAAAACAAACAGCAAAATTCTATTACTATTGAATTTATGCAGAGAAAAGAAGCATTTTGATGATAAATTGTTAGGTATGAAAAGGCTCTTTTAGCCAAAAAAAAGAAACGTTGGGATTACAATTCCGATATTTACCAACGTTTGGTTCATCTTGATCCACACATACAAATGACGTTTTCGTACACAGAATTTTAATTATTTGACGTAGCGGGCATTTGTCTAACCAATATCATACCTGAACTGTAGGGGAACTTCAGTAAAACATGCAGAACAGAATTGAGTCAAAGTTTTTCGTTAATGGAGAATTTTGGCCAGTGCTTTAATATTCTTAATGGTTAATAGCCCGCACTTTTTTCAAAACTGGAAAATGTTTTTAATTAAATTCATTTTTCTCGAGATACGAAGTTTTGCTTACGAAATTTGGTTACGCCCCAAGTGAAATAAGAAACCATCGCCAATATAGTGGAAGATTGGAGTTCAAGAACCTTGGAATATTATTTTTTGATCATCTTAGGAAATTTCCCCATCTGTCTAGTTTTAAAATTGTACTAATATGAGCTAAGGAAATGTAACAGATCAACTATGTTTTGATATCTTGAACAAACCTACACCTTAACCTAATTTTCTAAATGTAAACGAGGCTTGCCTGAGTCATAATTCTTAAGGGATTGAAAAAACAATGCACCATCTTAACACTTAAGGTGTATTTTGTTTTTCAAACTATTTCTTTTCATCTGTAGGTGCCATGGCTTTGATATTAAAGACTATGGAAGAATTAGGGCGAATGGGTTGCCATATACGAAAAAGTTGCAATGATTTAGAGTTTTCCCAAAATAAGATATAATGATAATCTTTTCTGCGGCACATCTGATTATTATTATCTATTAGAAATTCTACAGAATGTATAATGCATTAAATGTTACTGGAGGTTTACATGGATCGGAATTTTCTAATTTTGCCCAATTAGAAAAGAAAATGCGTTTTTGACAAAATCTGAAAGGCTCTAAAAAACAATCTACACCCGATCAAACTTGGACAGTCTGCGGTATCGAAAAACAGTGTCTCTTTACGTATTCTAGATACGAATTTTGCTTTTCTCTATTCACATGCAACCGTTCAGGTTTTGCCAACGGGACACAGCGGCTATCAGCTCGACGGCTGCGACCATGCATAACAAAGAAGAGCACCTAACTTTCTTCCTTTTCGGCCATCGTTTCGTCTGGTTGCAGCCATCAGATCCACAGCTGTTTTCCAACGGGACCATTTCGACTTTGAATCGTATTTGTCAAGTTTTATTTGGATTCCAAATTCTGATTTATTAATATTTTAAACTTGCTAGACATCAAGGGATAAACAGAGCAATTATGTTTGATAATGGGTTTTTTAAAGGCAAACTAGTTGTAGTAAGCCAGGATTTAAAAACTTGAAAACCAAAGGAATTTTAGAGGTGGAAACCATGTAGAATCTGAACACGCATTAAATGTTAGAGGACTTTGCAACACACCCAACAGAGTTTGAGGACGCACTGGTGGGTTGCTCCACATTAGTCCAGTCATTAACAAACAGTTTTGCGGCGTATTCATACGATATTACCTTACAATCATGATTTTCTTTGGTCTATAGACAATTAGAAAATTGTTTCTCGATTAGTTTCTTTGGTCTGTGATATTGAACCAGAAAATATTAGTGCCGTTTTGTCATACAAAAAAGATGGCAAATGGTAATGTTTTCGTCTTTTTTTATGTCTATGTACTATATTCTGGCAATACAAAAAAGGGAAACAATTCATCTCAATGAACGGTGACATTGCAGTTAAGGCCTATATTGAAGTGATCATATTGGGCGTATTGGTAAGAAAGCCAACAAGAGCTCTACAAACTGCAAGATCCAGTAAGAAAATTATCAACTTAGAAGATCTTAAATATGTAATTAAACCTGTATAAATACCTCCATTCATTACTGAACACTGTGTTGTATGAAATATTCTACGACGGTCATCATTGATTCAGATTCCAGAAACTAAGTTAAGGAGTGTTCAGACACTCAACTTTTTGTTCAGTATAGCCCTGATTTAGTTATTAAAATTTTGAAAAGTCATTGCAGACTGCACTTATTGTGGGATTGCAAAAGCTTGCAAAGCAGCTCGACTGTTGGTGAAAATAGCGATGACAAATATTTATTTGTTTCTGATAAGAATTATTTGGCAAAAGCTTAAATTATTTCAAATATTCTGAAATACAGGTGTGTAATATTCAGGGAATGCCCAGCAACGGAAAGTGGATGTATACATAGCTTCCGTATTCCAGCCCTTTAGGACTTAACTAGTACCTGTTGTAGATAGATTTTTTCTCTATGCTCTAAAATAACATTTATCCCTTGGCTAGAATATTTTCTAACTTTTTAAAACAATTAAATATTCTGGTTACATAAGGCAAATAATAATTAAATCAAATGGGCAAATCTGTAATCTAACACAAGTTAGATAAATGTTATGAAATCACAAAGTTTTAAACTATTGCCCAACTAAAAGCTACTTGGCAAAATTTATATTCCAGTTCTCTACTTAACCTAACAGCTCAAAGATGTATTACAGTATTTGCGTTTCAAGTAGTACTTGAAGTAATGGGTATGGTAGAGGGCTCAGTCATATTTATTTTTACTTCTGTAAAGGAATCGGTGGGTGTTACAAGATAAAATCTACACTGATTCGAAGCTCATTTGATAATAACTCTAAATCCAAAAGTGATCAAAAATTAGAACGGACAAAAAGGTACCATGATCAAAAATTGAGATAATCGTCATGTAGAAGAAATCTTAAGCAATTATTTGGTATAAAATACATAAGGAGTTTTATACGAATTAGATTAGATTTTTTTCGATACACCGCGTTTTATTTGAAACGAAAGCGTAGATTCAAAGGTTTTATTGTTTAAAAATGTTTTGTCCATGTTTATAGAAGGTGTTGATTGGTGTATTAATTATATTTCTTACTTGAGAATGGAACAAGATAGGAAGTCAAATGTAAAAGAAATGGATTTTTGATCATGTTGCATTGACGGTTGTATTGTTGTTATAGTCAGCTTGTCTTGACATGCTTTTTGCAGCATACATTTGCACGATCCAATGTAGCCCATTTTATCTCTTCTGTATTTACAGATCTTGTTGCTGTAGTCTGTAGAAAACTCAGGTAATCTTCAGATCATTAATCTTTTATACAATACATTTAACCTGTTTTGCATCCACATGACAAAACGTTGGAATCTTGGGGAAAAAAGAAAGAGTTGTTAAAGTTGAGGAAATGTTACCATCTTCGATTTTCCATCCAAAATCTGCAACACTTGGTAGCTGTGGATGAGGTTCTAAAGAATAGTCTACACCTTCGCTTGATAATACACTGTCAAACTGTGAAGTCTTAGGGAATCTTTGGTTGGGAGTAATTTTGAAATTGTTGCATACGTTGCAAGTAGTCCTCTTAAAACGTTAATATAGGATACATTAGTGTTTCTTGAATATAACAAGCTTTTGGATGCCTTGTAACATTTGGGTTGAAAAGTCAAATTATCAAATGAGCTTCCAATCAGTATAAGTTTATCTTGTAACTTCGATTCCCCAACAAGAGATACTTTTAGGCGTCTCTCTCTCTCTCTACCATCAGACTGTCCGAATACAATTGGCGTTACAATGCGGATACAATTATGGGAAAAATGGGCAACTGATTTGATAACTATGAGAAAGGTATACAAATAAGTCTAAGTGAGATGCTGGTGGTTACACTTTGTGTTACTTATTATGGATTTCAGAAATCTGCTCTCTTTTTTAAATAAACAATTTCAAACTGATAATTAGAATTTCAGAAAGTATAAAATGTACCCACTGATTGAAACAAGGCAGTCAGTCTTGTATTTGATCGAACGTGGAACACTTTACATGCACCAATAATTTTCAGCGTTAGCTAAGGTATTAAATATACAAGATGTAAACAAATAATACCGACCAACTCACAGAGTAAATTCGTGACGATTAGATGAGCATTTTTTGAAATAGAACCTATCTAGTTGATTAGCTTTTGTTATGGAGCTACAAGTTTCAAAGCTAGAAAGTAAACGCATGCAAAACAAAACAATTTGTCTTATATTGTATTACTTACTACACAACTTTGGCATTTACAAAATCAATTTTTCTCCTTCCAAGTTTCTGTATAGTTTCTGATAACTCATTTACCAATCAAACTGAATCGTTTTAAAGGACAACCTTGAATAAAATATGATTGTTTTTCTGAATTTTCTTCTACTTATATTATTTGGCATATTATTGATTACTAATAACAAACAGAAAAATGAATATAGCGCGATTCACTTATCTTGCTTTCATTGTTCTTATACTGCACAGAAAATAATTGAAAAAAAATGCTGGTAAACATTTAAATATAGGTGTTTATTATGTCTTTTTCTTCAACATAGCTCATATCAAAGTATTCAGCTGTTAATATGTATTAGTAACCCAAAAATAATATCTACTCTCACGCATCTTCTATTTATACCTTTGCTTCGTCGTTATAATCGTTGTAGGACACATACTGACATTCGTATATTATCAATTGAGTGGACAAAGATCGTGAGTATGTTTTTTTTTTCAATTCTACATTTTTACAGTTTTAGATAGGTACACTTTACTGTTTGTAAAAACAAAAATGAAATTTAAACAATAACACTTTTTATTGTGTGCCAATTTTTTTGCAAATGTGTAGGTACCTTTCTTATGTCTTTTTAAAAAGCTCAGGATTACTTTAGAAATGTTGAGAATCGTAAAGTTTTCTCATTATCTTTACATGTTCATTACTATTCACCTAAGATATTTAATCTAAGATTTCTTATGAATTTTAATTTTACTATAAAGTTTAAACAATGCAAGTTTGTTAGACATGAAATAAAAGTTGAACGGAATTTCCCTGTGAAAATGAATTTTTAAGACTGAATATCACTGAATCTTTAGAATGTGATTAATTAGCAAACTAAAAATTAGAGTGTCTCATGTAAACTATAATTTATGACAAATGTAATTGGACTGCATACATTTTTACTTTTAACTTTAATATTTCTAAATGACTATGTTGTAGTTAAGTAAGACTATTCGTTAAAGACTCTTCTAGTTTTAATTCTAAATTATTTAGATAAAGATGAAGATCTTTTTATTCCAATTATTTAAAGATAAATCTCACATCTGTTATTGAATTCTGAATGAAAGTGTAGTAAACTCAAATTCAAGCGTGAATCTGTGACGTCATCAGTGCGTAAGCTATAAAGAGAGATACAAACTGCCTTGCATTACATTTTAACATTTAAATCATATGCATTTGAATCAATCAAGGGGACACACAATTGTACATAACACATAATTTCATAATTTATCAGAAAATCAAACCATTAGCGGTAGGTAATATTGAATAGCATAAACGTAATGTAACAATCGATTAGGAATTCTTTTAACTTGATTTATTTTACAACCGTAGATATCTCTTTTTGTCATAGTTAGGCAAATGATGAAAACATTATGTAATCTGATTACAAGAAGCAAACACTATAGACACGTAGTAAATATGAGTGTGCGGGTACGACGCACAGTGGGTGAAACATATATTCTAGGAATAAGAAATGCTAAATATCTTAGACTTGATTTCGTCATGTTTATTTATTACTCTATTCACAAACATCTGGAAATTACCTGAAACGAATAACAACAGCCCAACTATCAAGAGTGCCTGATAATAAGATAAAAGATCGTGCTTGTGTATGTGCCAAACTTTACACCCGTTCGAATGCGCTTTTTGTACATTACAGTAGACATCGACATGAATATTTTGTGCTGCAGTAATCTAAGTGTTGTGATTCTGCAGTTATTAATTTTGAAGGTATGTACCACATTAATTTGGTTTATTCTCTTTCACTTGAGTTGTTTGTCAACAAAACAATAATCAATGAAGATAGAATGTTATGGTTCACATGTAGAGTCCTTGAATACCATTTATGATAAAAAACGACAAGGATCGAATTGCATCTGCACCAATCTTGTTTAAAGACTTCTACCTGAAACATAATCTAATCTCGTGGAGATCGGTGTTTTTTGTGATTTTTCTAAAACGGTTAAAAAAAAAGTTTTGCATGGGACAATCATACGATAGTCTCCTATTTAAAAATCCGCAAATCCGATTTGTTTACTTCTTAGCGTTTTCGAGAAAAAAATTTTTTACAGTAATTTTCTTCATTCTGCCGCGACCTCTAGCGGCAAAAACCTATTCCGATGGATCAGTAGACATATTCTGAAGTAGAACAAAACTCCTTGGAGCCATTCTGATATCTTTCAAAAATTCAATTACGTCCTCATCTGACAGGCGCCTATGAACCAGAATTTGATCAACGGTGGATGGGAACATAAGAGGTTGGTCCCATTTACCATTTTTACGTTAAAAACAACAAAAATTAGAATCTGTTTAGATTTTCAACCGAACTAAAAAAACTTTTAGAATTCATTTGACTTTTTCTTAATTTTGTCAAAAGTTCCAAAAGGGATGGGAAATTATTTTTCATCATAAAGGTGTTTCTATTCATGCAATAACCTCAGTTTGAGATGATATCCTAAGAGGAACAAGCCTGGTCGAAAAAAAGCGAGAAGCAAGTTTCATTCAATGATGAATCACTTTTAATATCAACAATCATGCCGCAAATGCGTATGTTAGAAGATTTCCCGAAGAAGAATATTCACTAAGATGGTACTCCCTACAGTTAAGCATCCAACCGTTGTCATGGTTTGAGTGTTGCATGTTTGCCCAAGGCGTTGGCCCAAAGTAACTTGAAGTACCACTGCACAAGATCTTGCCTAGTGGAAAAGTGCTGTTTAGAGAAAAATCTATTTTCCAGGCCTATAATGTATCTTACCATAGGGCAAAACTAATCCAATCCTGGATGATATCAATGAAATTAAAAGAATAAATTGACAAATTTCATGCCAAAAAAGATGCGAATTGGTTATCAAGAACAAAGTATTGAGAATAGTTTTGATTTAAATAACATATTGTGTGATCTTGAAGTTTTTTTCCCGTTTTACTTACATTATCTATTTAATCTTGCAATTAAAATTAAATTTGTTTCCCAATTATATTTCCTTTTAAACCAAAACTGTGCTGTGTTTTCCTACCCGTGCGATATAGAGAGCGAATGGATAAAAACTATTTTAAAATAGTGCATTTTAGAATCTAATTTTTCTGAATTTAAAGTGTTGCAAGGCTGTTTTACACGGTTCCGTCCTATTCTTAGCGTTAGACGAATTCTCACAATGTTCTACAATACGAATAAAAAAAGATAGAACATTTCGTGTATCGAAATGTATTCCTGATATAGAGAATTCTTAACTGTGATGCCAGAAACAGCTGAATTGACTTTTATGAATAAACACTAAATGGTAATGGTGAACTATTAAACAGAAAGTCAGTTTAGCATGCCATAAGCTTTATCAATATCCTGCTTCTATAGTCAACTTTTTAATGTGCTTTATCAAGATGTAGGTGTATCAAGAAAGTGCTGCATAAAAGATGGAGATGGGAGACGAGTAAGTAGATATTAGGATTAAGTCAGTTAATCAAAATACTTGAAACAAAGAAATGCAGGTGATGTGAAAAAACAAGAAACTCTTCACTCAGAAAAACACTTGTTATTATCGGTTGGAAAAGAATAAATCAAGAGCTGAGGAATAGCTGTATATGTTCTACGGTCAAAATAAATTAGTACATAAAAGAACGTTCTACATGAACATAAAATGTAACAGTTGTACAATTATAGGCATGAGAATAAAAAAACATTCAAACAAGTGGCGAATTATTAAGTACATTTCGTTATTGTTTAAGAAACAAAAATGCAGCGCATCTTGTTAATTTTCGTATTTTATAGCTACTATTCCCAAAATTATTCAATCTCCCACGTTATAATTAATAAATGAAACGACGAGAAGATATGGATGTATATTCTTAATTGGTAAGCACCGAAACTAATTAACTTTTGCGTGACCATATTGTCATTTTAGTTGTCTGAGAATATGAAAAGTTACAACTTTTAAAGTGTTTATATTATCTCATTTTTGTTGTTAATTTCAAATATTTCTTTGCGTTACTCGAAAGAATTAATACAAGTTTTTGTTTTTCGTTTAAAAAATTATTTAATAAACTAATAGATAATAATGAATTATTATACTTGTTATAAATCGTATGAAAATGTAATAAACTGCGTAGCATTTACGTATTATTATTATTATTATTATTATCTGTATAATAATAACAACAGAATAATTAATAATATTGATATCTAGGAGGCTATTATTTATTATATGCATAAGTTTTTTAACATTGATATTCGTTGTATCTCTTTTTTAAATTATGTATTGCTGATAAAGCTTGTTGTTTGGTTTATAAATAACATAACATTGCATTTATTGGATAATAGATAAAGCTTCATTTATTTACATAATAGACACGTTTTAACAAATAAATATTCATTAATCTTTCTGCGTCTAAAAAGTAGGTGGTATGAAACTATTAACGTATTAATTCATTTATAGATAAGATAATGATCGATATAATAACTATTTATTTTGTAGTTTATAATAACTACAAATCAAATCTATTTGAAACTGTAAAGTTCAAACAGAATGTATTACCTGCCTTTCTAAATAAAATTTAAAAAAAGAACAATAAACAAAAAAGTTCTATGCCTCCTAAGATTAATATAATGTATACTTGTCTGCTACTTAATAGAAACGTACTTATAAGTATGCAATGTTGGTCAAATGCAACTGTATAGGACACCTGTTACACATCAGATCGTTAAATTTAATTCCTATTTCTATTATGAGGTCACATCTTGTACAAGTCTAGTCTTCAGCGTCCTCATTAAGGTATGAATGCATGTAGCTAATTATACTTTCATGGAGATGAGCCTAAGATCTTAAGAATTTTATATCTTGCTACCTATATTTATTACGGTAGCTTTTACTTATCATTAGAGTAAACTAATAATAGGTAATCGCAACCCCTTTATGCAACTTGCTTGAAATTTCTTGGACGAAGTAGCCCATGGGAGACGAAAATCATGTCGTACTTAACATTTTTATTTATTTGTCAATTACTAAATCAGCGTTTATTTATGGGAAATAGAATTGACTAAATATTAAGTACTAAAAGCAAAAGCTCAGAATAAGCTGCTTTGAAGATAAATCTTGTTTTAAGCTGTCTAGTCAGTGCAGTGTGATCACATCACTAAGAAAAAAAACATCGATATCTTTCAGAAACTCAAAGAAAGATTGATTCTTCATCACAAAACTAAGAGAATTTCGCATTAGAACTTAAGGGTATGTAAGATATTTATCGAGCGTAAAATCGGAAGATGTAGAAAACTTTGTATCACTATAGAAGAAGATTATGTCTGCTATTACAAACTAGAAGAACCAAAAATCGATGTGTCAATGGTCCTCATCGTAACTGAAGAAAAGAGATAATAACTCTTCAACGTGTAATTTCTGTCTGTTTTCTGAACTAAAAACAAATCTACTTTACAGTATCTTTAGCTCATAAGAAAACGTCGGTTCTGTAACTTATCTTAAATAGGTTCTAATGACGAAAGACACAGTCTTCGAGATAATTAAAGTACCAGACAGATGAAACAGTACGTTACAGCCAAAGAGGTTTGCATTTATTTTTTAGTATTGAAACTGAGTAAAATTCACTCTCTATAGAGCTTTTGAGTACTTAAAGTTGAGGCCTTTTTGACACCGCTCAATGAAATTCAAAAGTGACTGCGCCTTTAAGTTGCATTGCAGTCACATCTCTTTTTAAGAATTGCTCAACTGCTAGGTGATACAGACAAACTCGTTTTTGTTCATAAAGTAGGCGTTGCCTGCTATGCTAATTCCTAGCACCACTCCTGATTCTCAAGGTGATAGCTACTTTCTATTAAACTTTAAGAATCTCATATTTTAAGTTAACTATGGGCTTGCCTTTAGAAAAGTATAACTAAAAGTTGGAAGATTTCATTTGTCAATTGATCAAGAAAGAAGGAATTTATACTGGCATTATACTTAAAAGCTGCAGAATCAGATTTATCCAAGTTTCTTCTTATTTTGAACATGCCAAAGTTGCAACTGCACAATGTATTTTAGTTCTGATTCGTGGAAAACAGATTACTTTGAATGAGTTGTGATGGCAAAGAATTTTCCACATATCCATCTATTTATAATTCAGTATATTATCGAAGTTAAATGTTTTATTAGTATGTAATCTTGCACATATAACTTATTATCTTCATCTCAAACCAAAACAAAATTTATTTCATCTACCAATAGGGAGCATTTATCCAATGGCTGAAACGACTACGTTTCTATATTGATCAGAAATTTTAATTGAATTGCAGTAGTAAAGAAGAGTAATATCAGAAAAGTAACTGAAGATTCTGGAGGAGAATCAGATTCTGATACCCCAGACTTTTCTAATATTATTTTGCACATTATATTTACACTGATAAACAAAAACAACTGTTAGAAAAGTACATCGATCTAAACCATGATCTAGTATACAAAACTGTTGTAATCTCGGCCTTTCAATATGTTACAACACTAGAGGATTTGAGAATGCCACAGCGATAGGAAATCAAAAGACAAACAGGAATGGAATGGCTCAAGTGTTTCATGCAGTGTCTAGAGAATTTTTCACTTTGACGTTTTGAAACTGGTTACTCAACAAATGTAGAATCATCTAAATTCGTTTCCACCAAGGCCAAGGAGTAAACCGTGTATCTCAAGCAATTTTCTGTTGAACAGGGACAATTGGTGACTTCCATTAGGATTGTATGTGCCACCGTTTATGTATTTCCCTATCAACTAAGTTTGGAAGAGTATCAAATGTAGGAACTAAATCAGAATTGCACATTTTTATTAAATCTATTTCATAGTGCAAAGACAATAAAATCTGTTATCATTCCCACCACATACAACGATTAAGTTATAGCTTCTTGATGTTGGCGTTTTTTTGCTCTATCGAAAAAGCTTGTAGTGTAACGTACAGAAACTTTTTATTAATTATCACTATAAGACAGATGTCATCACTGAAAATATAGCTTTGACTGGAAGTATTTCAATTGAAAAAGATTTTGCAGCCAGTGCAATTACTGATCGCAAGAATCCACTCAGTGATAGTATCAATTGCTTAACAAACTGGGTTAGTTGCAGACAATCAATCAGAAGCTTTACAACCACTGTCTTCAAATTATCTACAAAATTAATAACTCCAGATTCTGTAAGACTTCATCCAAAAGCCGCATCAAGAAAAGGGAAAAAGAAGCAGCTCAACATCATTATTACCACGTTAGCGACATTATTACAAAACTTACGGAACCAATCATTCATGCAGTTAAGAAAGAGCACACGTTCGCTTTTAGTTATAGGTAATTTATAAATTTCTAGAATCTTGTGTGTCCAAGACGTTCAAATTATTCTCAACAGTATTAATTTGAAATAATACAGTATCTTTTGTCAGATTTCTCTGAAAGATTAAGAAACGGTATTGTTAATTGTGCGGTAGATCTCCAACCAGTATTCTTGTCTACGCCCATGGGTAATATTCCTTAAGAAAAATGCGTTTTATATTTTATGCCACTTTTTTCAAAAATATTTTGACATTCAATTAATAAAAAGACTTGGTAAATAAATGAATAGTTGATTTACTGCATAGGTGTAAAATAAATTCTGATGGCAAGTGTAATAAAGCAACGTAGCATGTAAATTATATAATTTCAAAATAAAGATAATAATGATAGTAGATAATACTCTATCAATTTATATTTTGAAATAACAAAAATACAGAAATATTTGTTTTTTATGTTAATTACTTTTTCTAAATAGAGGTATAATTACTTTATTTGTTACAAATGTGAGTTTGATAAATAATAAATTCATTTATAATGAAATGTGAAAAATACCTATTACTTGAAATATTTTAGGGTTGTTCCTCAATTCTTATTACACCTATTTTCCACTTCAAGAGTTGTTTTCGATATTCTTTGACCTATTATATTTGTAATTGTTTGATTGTTTTCAAATCGATAAATAATAATACATAACCACGTAAAAAACAACAATCGATTAAAGAAAATGAAAAACTAAAAGTCGGTGACCGTTTTGACCCCTTTTGTTGACGCCCCTGTAGTTTCTTATTATTGGCTAACTGAGGCTAATATATCAAAGTGAATTTATCTAATTTATCGTACGTCCATATAATTGTATTTATTACAAACGTACGTAAATAATTCTTTGTACTTACTCTTCGGACTTTTGGGACATGTTGTCCTTGTCTTTGTGAGCCTGGCCGCTGCTGCAGGAGTTCCCCATGACGATGGTGGTGATTTTTATTTAATTTACTTGTAGAACAATTTTGGTGTCACTTTGTACTTTATATTTTGAAAACATTTTCATTTTAATGAGATTCTTATTGTATTTTTATAATTACATGCGTATGCGTGTGTATACGTATTATTTTGTTACTTATATATTCCTTGTCGCCTTTTTATTTATAAATTGTATGATTGCTTACACCAAAAAGAACTCATTTAAAACTGAATTATATTAAACCTTAAGGACATCACTCTTGAAAACGCTTTTAAAAAAAGAAAACATTAATAATAGATTGCGAATGGTAGTAATTGATATATCTTGAGACACTTCGTTAAAATATGTAACATCTAGAATTATTTATTATTATACGCCACTAATGTTACTTATATTTTCAATGAGTAATAATAATATTTTGAATTTGTTTCGTTAATTGCAGCTTTTTTTATTATTATAACTAACTACTACATATACATTAACTCACTATATTGTCGGATTAAAGAGGGCAATTAAACTCGATTAAAACTAAGTGGACAAACACAGTTAACATGTAAATTTTACGAACTTCTAATTTCAATGAAGCACACTACACACATTACAATAAATAGTATGTTAAGTATTTGCAGACGCACGGCACGGGTACATGTCCGCGTCGCGATAGTCACGGTAGCAATAATCAATGTTGGCAGACGTCGAGAGCACGCGCGTCTTAATGACGTCAAACGACGCTCTTACAGAGGCGGCACTCGCAAAATTTAGAAACAGGAGAGGATTTATTAGATTATCACAGGTTGTCATAAATTAAAATATTTAAAAACATTATTTTTCTAATTGCGCCTTCCTCTTATAGAAAATAAAACATGAAAGAGCTCATTTTTTTCTTCTTCATTTTCAATGAATTTTCCCCAAACATGCATTTTCATTTCGAAATACTATTTTTTTATTATTACTATTTGCTTTGGAATTTCAAGATTTTTTTAGCTTTTATTTTTATACTACCACTCCTATTTTAAAGCTACAACTAATCTTGTTGCAGCTACACTTTGATAAAATCTTAACAGGAATTTCAAAATAATAATCAATCATCAAAAACATTGTAGAAACTGCAGTGTATTCTTTTAAGAGAACAGTCAGTACATTACAGGAATTCTGGATCTTACTCTTCTTTCAATGCTTCTAATAATTTAAACTCTCCAGAGAAGCACATCTATACCCGACAGGTATTCTATGAATTTAGTCTAAACTATATGCACGCTTTATTTTCGAAGATATTTTCATACTATTTGGAAATAATTCTCTAATAAGCATCCCTAATATGTTATTAAACGGTCAAAATCCCATTTTAAATAAAAATATGCGCATCGAACAAAAAATATGTAGCACTTACCTGTAGGTTTTTACCGATACAAGATTTGCTTGAACAGTTGAGTTGCAGGACAGAAGCTAATTTGAAAATTCATATATTCAGTAATTTTTCCACATGACTGTAACCTATAGAAAGAGAAAAAGGAAAAACAGTTAAAGTACGACACAAAAACGGTATATAAACAGGAGACATGGACATGAAAACGAAAAAGTGAGTTTTCTAACAGAACCTCAAATAACTAGCAGTGAAAAAGACGGGATTCATAAAAAGATGACGAAAATGTTGCCGATGAGGATAACGACAATGAAAATAAAGTAAAATAACAGTCAGATGGAAAATAGACAAAACAAAAAAAGAAATAGAATAATAATAATAAAGGGACTCGTTAGAGAACTAAGAAAGCAAAATTTGTTTTAGTGGCACTACAAGAAACAATACAAAAAGGGACTGACATACAAGAAAAATAAGACTACTTATTCTTTAATAGTGGAGGAGAGAACAAAAGGTTGGGAACAGGATTTCTTGATAATAAAATGAACAAAAATGCAATGGAGAATTTCGAACCAATTGCGTATAAGATGTGTTATTTGCAGTTACGAGGACTTTACCAAAAAATAAGTTTGATAAATATAGATGCACCCATTAAAGATGTATCTACAGTTGAAAAAAAAGAATTTTAAAATATATTAGGAAGAGAATGCAATAGTATATCAAATTACAATACGAACATTGTCTTGGGCGATGCAAATGCGCAGATAAGTAAGAAAGAATTGTATAAAGTCATAATAGGAAACCATAGTAAGCATGAAAAAACTAATGAAAACGGACACTTACTAACAAACTTTGCAAGGAAAAAACATGATAATAAAAAAGCACATATGTTTCAAGAAGTATCATCATCATATAGAGATTACAAGACAGTTAGGACTGTACACGAAATAAGAAGAAAAGAAAAGATACGAGGAGTAAGCGGATTAATAGGATGGCAATAAAGAAACACTAAAATAAGCAGCAAAGTCAACTACGCTAATAGGAAAAATATAGCAAAGGAGAAATTTCCAAAAGATATTTTTCAAGAAGACCCGAGAAGTATCATCATCACATAGAGATCACAAGATAGTTAGGATTGTAAACAAAATAAGAAGAAAAGCCAGGGGTGCGTGACATCTTTACAGAAAGGACAGAAAGAAAGAAGTAAAAGCAGAAAACTAATAAATATAATGAAAAATGGAAAAGAAAGGAAAAGATACGAGGAGTACTTACAAGAAAGACTAAGCGAATTAATGAAATGGCAATAAAGAAACATTAAAACAAGCAGCAAAGTCAACCATGCTAATAGGAAAAATGTAGCAAAGGAAAAGATTTCAAAAGATTAGGTGAAAGTAGTCTTATGTCCCTTGCATCAAAAAGGGTCCAAAAATAGAATGTGGAAACTATCGTGATTTAGGATTTCTTAATGTAGCATATAAAATTCTAGCAAATCGTATAAAGAGTATGATGAAAAATAAAAAATTGATCAGGTTAACAAAAATGATGACAAAAAACAGATAATACAGTAAGAATAGTAGGAAGAATATCAAGAACATCTGAAGTTAAAGAAAGCCTAAGACAGGGGGTCCCCGTCATCGGTGTTATTTAATCTTGCCCTTGATAAGATTATCAGGAAGACCAGTAGGACTGTTATATTATAATAGCCACCAGTGTTTAGCCTTTGCAGATGACATAGCGATATTGACCTGAAACAGAAATGAATTACAAAACGTAACAAAGCGATTGGAAGAAAATGCGAAGATCAGATTGCGCATTAATGAAGACAAGACGAAATGACTTGGACGGACGACGAAATAATACAGAACAATCAATTAAGGTGAAAATAGAAGACGAAAAGATATACAACTTTAAAGAAACAGAAAGTCTCGGCTACTTGGGTGTAGTATTTGGCAGAAAACCTGAAATCAAAGATGAAATAAAGGCTAGACTAATGACAGCAAATAAGTTTGATTTACACTTAATAAAGTGTTGAAATGTAAGACTATTTTAAAGACAGTAAAAATACGTATTATATAAGTCTAATTGTGACAGGGTCAAAGAATCATTATTAGAATTATGATAAAGAAAGATACTTAGAAACATTCTTGGCGGTAAAAAAAAGAACAATTGGTGAGAAAGACATAAAAGATAGGTATAGAGAACCGAACATAGCAGGTTAAAAAACAAAGCAGTTAAAGGGCAGAGAATCAGGTGGATTAGCCATATGATAAGAATGTCGGCGAAGAGGCTACCCAAAAGGATGCTGGAAAACAACAGCAGCGGAAGAAGAAGAGGGGGGTAAACCAAAAACGAGGTGGAAGAAGACATGACACAGATGAACATCACTGCGTGGAAGGACAGAACGAAGAATAAGAAAGAATCGCAGAAAGTGGCAAAACAAGTCATGGACCGCTTCTGCCTGTAGGTACTACTATAACGATATTTGGTTATAAGTAAGTCTTATAAGAAAAAAATTTTTTATTTAAATTTTGTTAAACCAAAATATCAATTACCTAGTACTTTTATCTCAGGGTTTTATAATATGAAGAATGTATTATGCAAACATTCAAAATAATGTTCTTTTCCAACTCTTATCATATATGACCAAAACGAACCAAAACTAAATTAAAATTGCATTCAGGTGTGTATTTCCATAACCTTTTTGTTCCAATTTTACTGTTACTCTTTTGTTTTTTTGCAACTCCAATTTTAACATAAAAGAAAAATCACTATTAGATACTATCTGATAATTCTCTACAAGCTTCACTTATAATTATTACAACACAAATTGTATGTTTCCTTGTTGAACGAAATTAGCTTAAACTTTTGTTTTCTAGCAAGCTTTTTTTAAATATCAGTACAAATGTCTAAACCTTACTTTGGTTAAGATATCAAACATTTATACAAATATAAATATGCGTATTTGTAAAACTCGAACAATATCGATAATCCTTTGGGGTAAGTCATGGCCAACTATGCATATCCATTATAAAAAAGTAAATTGCATGTCATTTTACTTTCCTGTTATTCAATTTTTTTTTTGTTTTCTTACTTGCATACGTCTTAGATATCATAGCTATCAAATGCATCTTACATGTTTAGCTGCAAAGAGCGATTTTTTATTTAAATTAATTTGTATTCCACGATGGAAGATAAAATAAGATTGCTTAAAGATTGACAAAAAATCATGTGAAGCTTGTGAAATAAAAAAAATAATTATTGTTAGGATCTTCGAATTACACTTAATGGGTGAATTTGTTTATGCTGTGAGTTTCTTCGCTAACCAAGAGACCTGACATTGCTCAAGTAGTATTCCGGTCGTCAAAAAACGGAACAGTACCCAAAATTGTAAGAGCGTTTATTACAGTAATTTTAGATTTAAACCTTCAAAAAAAACAAGATAAAGCTGAGAATTTGGTCACAGGTAGTAGGTATTTCGTATTTGCTTTCGCTGTAAGAAGTGTTAAAGTAAGCATTTTCAGTAATTTGGGAATAAGTTCGTAATTACTAAGCCAATGTTAGTTCAGCTGATGGCAAGTTATAGAGATTTGTACAAGAAAGAACTTTATAAAAGACATACTTATACCTCAGCAGTTTCAGGTCTTAACCTTCTAAAACTTAAGGTATGGGATAGAAATTTGGTGATGGGGGACTTTCGCCATGTCGAACAGCATATTAAAAGTTTTGTTGTCCCAGACACTTGCACAAAGAAGAAGTGCTTAAGACATCAATCTGAGCAAGACAAAGATATAAAGTTGTAGTTACTCGGTCGATACCAATCCGGCTGATGTCAAATTGTGGGAAATTGATTAAACAAATACTTTATAAAAAATTAGACGGATCAGCAACTTTAAAAGGTGTCGACAACGGTGATGCTAATATGTTATTTTTTAAAATACTTGCAATATTCCGGTTCTTTTAATCTTGAACATTCTGAAAAATTGTGGCATGGTATTTGACATTTCAAACAACATAGGTGCGCGGCAAAGACGATGATCCGACATCCAAGACACCAAGACTTTTAGTTACGCTGTTCGGAATGTCAAATGCTATCTAGGCTTCAAATTATCATCCTCATCTTAATCTTCAGAACGTTCAAAATTGAAAAAACTGTAATAACTATTACAAGTATTTTAAGAAATGGCATAACATTAGCGTTGCCGATACTTTCTAAAGTTGCAGTCCGTCTAAACTCTTATAAAGTGTCTGTTTAAGCAATTTCCCTCAATCTGACACCAGCTGGATTAAAATTAAAAATTAAAGTAGTTACAGTTTTATCCGTGCCTTTCTGAAGTAGATTCTTAAGCACTTCTTGCAGGTATGACACCATGTGAGACAACAGGACTTTTACTATGTTGTTCGACATAACGAATAGTCCCTATCACCAAATTTCCATTCCATACTTTGATTTTCAGAAAGTTAAGACTTGAAATTACCGATGTATGATAAATATCTTAAAAAATCTTTTTAAGCGCTTTTTCCTGAAGCTACAGACAGACGCATGGAAACTTTATAAAGTTCTATCTTATGTAATTCTCTTTAACTTGCCACTAATCGGATGCATAGTAAGCGAACCTATATTCAAATTACTGAAAATGCTGACTTTAAACTTTTTGCACGGAAAAATTATGACGTCGATATCTGAGACACCAGGACTTTTAGTACGTATGTTACTCAGCGTAACAAATACTATCTGTGACCAGTTTTTTCTCATTCTAAAATTCTAGCGGAAATTAAATAAAACGTAAACCCAGCAGCGCCTTCGAATTTGGTTTAAAACTGTGTGCGTTTCCGATTATTTATGGTAGAAACCATGATGTAAGGCAGTAGTGACGACGGGCTGAGCTTCTGGTGATTAGGGGATCTCATATACGTACAGTGTATTATTGTATTATAGAATTTAGAGCAGGCTATGGCATAACAAGTAAATTGGATTTTTCAATAAAAGTAACCAAATTAGACTTTTGTAGGTTAAGTATATTTGTCATTTTAATGTCGGAACTGTTAATAAAAAGGTATATCTATTAGAAAAGAATTAGATAAGAATATTCTTATATTGTTATTTTGTTCTTAATTCAATATCAGCCGCAGTTACGATTATTTGAAATTCTATGAGAAAACTGTACAGTTGGTTTAAGTATAGATCTAGTATGTCGTACTTAAGAGCGGGCTGATATAAATACATCTTCTATGATAGATATCAACATTGAATCACTGTGAGAACTATTTTGTCTTTAACTATGTATATGTAAAAGCTTGGGGAAGAAAAACTCTACCCATTGTTTAATAGAACATTCATTAAATGCTTAGTTACAAACTGTCAAAGCTTTGCAAACGTTATGAAGTTTGAACCACAGACTTGTATTTTTAAAGATGATGTTTTGCACATATCGCAAAACGAAGACAGCAAAGAACTTCCAATGTTGATATTTTGATTATTAAAAGTAGTGGTCTAACAGTATTATATCGATACATACGATATATGTATGTCTGGCACATTTTGTATGCTCACTCTAAAACGTAGCATCTCCATGTTAGTCTAAACTGACCGGCAAAAAAACCGGCCACCTTGAAATATTTCGCAAAACCACTTTAAAAATTATTAATTTCAATGCTACGGCGCGGCGGTTGAATGATGTAATTCAAGTTCGAGGAGGACATATAGTCCAGTCAATGAATGCCCAAAAACGGATTGTAGAGGACATGGAATGGGGTAGAATTTTTCTCTTGAGGAATGTGTTGGGAGTAGTTAGGAGGCAAAGATACTAAAAGTTTCGGATAAATTCTGTGATTTCTCAAGAAAGCTATACTTTCGTTATTATCGTTATTTATGTATTAAGAAACTGGAATTTAAGAAAAATCTTACCTATCCTTGCCAAATCCCCAAATGCTTTACAACTTCCTGTCTGACAACTTTTCTGTAAAACATAAGGCTGAGGAATTAGAAGGACAAGTTTGACGAAAAATGTGAGGCAAAAAAAAGTTTTTCGAAAATTATCGATTCTCGCTGGTGAATATCTCGGACACTATAACACATAGAAAGAAAATGAATATAGACAGTCTTGTAGGAAATTTAATTATCTTTGATTTTGTAGGGAATTATTAGGAGGTCCATTATAAACAGCCACCTTTATTGTTTTTAATTGAGAAAATATCGTATTTAGACTGTTTTTGTTACTTTAAAAAAAAAATTTAATTGTGTATTTTTTAGCTAACTTGTACATCCTGTGTCAACAGTGAATGGTTTTTAAATCAAATTACAATCACTGGTTAAAATAATAATTGTTAAAGTGGTTTTGCGAAATATTTCAGGGTGGCTGGTTTTTTTTGCCGGTCGATTTATTTTTTTGTAGGTTTAGGAGTCCAACTTTCAGGATTCGCAACGCTAGTAATAATACTGTCCAGATCATAATTGAACTTCCTTCATCCTTTGGGAAAAGTATACTTTACTTTGTCGTATTCCTTTGAATCCATTTGAATTACGGAAGAAAAGTTTGAATCATCCAATCTTGCCCGATTGCTCCATGGTCCAATCTTTGTTACTCCAAGCAAAACAAAGGATCCGAGTGACACGATTTATTATTTGCTTTCTACGTCTTCCAACAGTCACTTCTTTTTGCAAATAGAAAGTCTTTGGTCATATTACAATTAATTAATTAAATTAATTTAAAAATCTCTACCGCAGGTAGGATTCGAACCTACGTACCCTTATCTCGCAGTATGCGTATGTTGTTCAAAGATTCTCTAGGGGCTGTTTTTCTCAACTTTTGAAATGGTATAACCGACAGTTGGAAGTACACGAACAATGGCTAACAGATAAAATTTGAAACAACTTTAATTTGACAGATTTCAACATAATATTATGTTTAAAACAAAAAAATTGTAGGCCACAAACACGAAATCGCTATTCAAAATTACATCATTTGAGATTTGTAACTTTTAATACTAATTTCGTTGTTGTTACGTATACATGTTAATAAAAAAGCATCTACAGAAGAAATTGTTCATTTGCATTGCCTACTTCAAGAACAGATAAGCTTTTTGACTTTTGAATTAGAATTTTCCAGTATTTCTTAAGATTAATAATCTCCTGCAGCAATTTCTTGCGAGGAATTCAGTGCAATTATTTGGAGTTACTGTTATCTTTGAAGAAATCTAGAACTTAACGTTCCTATGGCAAAACATTCTTCATTTATCAACCACCTTGTAAACAAACAAATCAAAAGAATTCTGGGATAGGTGTTGAAACTCAATTGACCATCATCACAACTTACAAAGGAGACAAATCACAACATTCAACTGAGAATTTCCAAGCCTTGTGTTCATCATACTATCAAGTGCAAAGACATTATTGGAACATCAGTTTATTAGATTGATGAGTTAATGTTTGAAGGAGCTCCTCCTTTTCACTTTCATAATCTGTTGATGATGACGTGATTCTCCTTTAAGTAAAATCATCATTTCTTGTTAGTAGTTAGAAATAGAGACGTGATGTGTCAAGCTACATAAATGACTACATCGGGATAGACAAATTCAGTCACGAATGAACAGGTCGCGTTCCAGGTACGGCTTTTACCAAGCAGTGAATGCTGCCGATACCATTCCTTCAGCTTTTGTTCGCGGCTCAACCAAACACTGCTGTTACCATTTTTTCATGTTTTGGAAGATGCCAACCATGGCTGAAGAAACATTACAGTGTGTAATATTGTTACTTTCAAATACTAAATGAGAGATTACTATGTATTTTCTATCTTTTTGGTCAAAATACAACTTAGGAGTTTGTTAAAATTCTGAGATATATCTAAATCTCCTAGAATCAGAGTAGAGAATATGTAGAGGATGTGGCCACCTTACCATATGTCTACATTAAAAGATGTTCTATAATACTAATAATAAAGCATCAAATTGTTTCTTAATTTTTGCAATACAGCTTCTTATAGAAGTTATGTAATTTGGTTAGTTTATGAACTTATGGCGTTGTATTGTCTTAAACTCTCTAGCAAAAAAACAGACTAAACTGAAAAGTTCTTGAAGCCAGGTGAAATAGATATTTTAAAAGTATATGAAAATAGTAATATCTGAAGCATTTCATCACCCAAGAAAAGACATTTGGAAGAAAAGTAATGAGAAAAAATTAATAAATATGTAAACTAAGACATGTAGCAATAAAAATGAGATTACTTTAAAATATGTTATCATTCTTTTATGACTCGATGAACATTTATTTTAAAAACACAAATAACTTTCAAATAAAGTAATTCATTTATTTTGGTAGTTATATGAATTAATTGTTGTAGAGGTTGACTTGGTATATTAGCAAGACTATACTATACACCTATTATACTGTATCACTCATTTACTATTTTTAAACATAGTAATATATGTATTAACAGATGAATTTTCTAACTGTTCAAATCTATATGCCAACAATTAAACTAGTGTATTAAATAAACTTGAGGGTTATTTATTTTAAATAAAACAAATATATTAACCATAAAATAAATGACTGTAAACTAACAACATTTTATTTGTTGTTTAATAATTATACTAATTTTAAAATAAACATATCGACAAATATGAAGACTATGAAAATTTAAAGCTAAACCCAAAATACATAAACTTAGGTTAAGTTCCTTACATTAATTAATAATATTGTAATAATAAAATATATTATTCTTATATGGTATTCAGTCTTTCTTACTATTCTTAAATAATACAAAGACATATATTAATTATTTCTAAGGTTTTTTTTATATAATATAGAAATTATAAAACAATAAAATTTATATAAAACAAAAACAAAAAGGAGCAAGTAGTATTACATATATATACATATGAAAGTAGTTTTTGCCGAATATAATGACAAATGCCTTTTTAGCACTGTATAGGGTTTGGCTTAGGTGTTTTTGGGTTATGGGCCCAGTTTAATACAAAAAAGTGCAAGTAATATACAGAATACAACATAATCTCGAATTTATCTGTGCAAATTCAATATACAAATAATCATCAATCAAAATTGATAAGTTTTGCAGATGTTGATTGGCATAGTATAGAGTTCGGTTCGAGTGTTTTTGAAGTGGCATAGAAAAATAAATAAATAATGAATTAATGTCATTTCCTTATCTATTGTAATTTATTAAAAAGTTATTTGGTGCTCTTTCTCAATTAATCATTTTATTCATTATTTCTTAAGAGACAAATTAGATTTGAATCGAGTAGAAGAATAGTTCAAGTCACAAAATTTGCATTTTAAACAGAAATAGCCATTTAATTTAGAATATGCAAAGCTATCTACTGAGTGATAGCATAGTTTGATAATGGTCACCACTATGCCGTATAAATAGACAATATAAATGCAACGAGCCAAAGAAAGGTTTATGTGCAGGACTTAAACCAATCTTTCACTCACTTTCTCACACATGTGTACTTACTAAACAGCTGTACCTATCTGATATGTATTATTATTTTTATTTGCCATTTACTTAAATTGTGTCGTTGGTTAGATAGTTACTATATAAACTTTAATGTTTCATTAATTTGTAATTAGTTTAACCGCGTTTCATTGATTAAGATAGAAAGTAAGATGTCCGATAGCAAAAATAGTAACAGTGGTAACAGTGATATTGAAGAACATAGAAAAAGAGTGAAAAATATTCAGAACTGGAAAAATAACAAACGTAAACAGGCTAGACTTGCTGGTAAAGCGTACGTAAGTACAACAGGAAAAATGGTTGCTGCAAAAACCACTGGAACCTCATGCCAATAAGTTTTAATATTTTATGTTAACATAAACATTTCCTTACATGTACCTTAACACAGGTGTAGCAGAAAATGCATGGATAAGCTTACAAACGAGGAAAAACAGTAGATTATTTCTAAATTGTATGCTGGTCAGCAAAAAAATGAACAAGATACCTTCCTGATAAGTTTGATTGAAGTAAAGCCTACCGAACGTAAACGAAAACGTAAAGACGACAGTACTGTTTCTAAAGAAAATAGTTTTAAATACTTTGTAATGCAAAATAATTCGCGCATACCTGTTTGCAAGAAGGCATATATGAGCCTTCATGCTTTAGCACAGAGCACAGTACAGCGTTTGAAAGCAATCCTTGTATCAGGAGAATCTCCACGCGATATGAGAGGGAAGCATAACACTAGATCACACGTACTACCCACAGAAACAATAATAAAAATCAAAGAACACATTGCTTCGTTTCCGACAAAAACCACACATTATGGTTCCAAAGATATTTCGTATTTAGACGCGAGATTAACCGTCAAAACAATGCATGTGCTTTTTATAAAACAGTACCCTGAGCTACAAAATAGGGTTAAATATGAATATTATTTAAAATATTTCAATAAAAACTTTGCACTTAGGTTCGGTAGGCCACAGGTAGATGTTTGCTCAACCTGTGAAGCTTTGGGTGTGAAATTGCGAGATACACATCTAAATAACAATGCAAAGAGGGTATCCGCGGCAGAGTTTATTGTTCACAAACGGCGAGCAAAAAAATTTTACAATAAGTTGCAAGAGGTACAGAAAATGTGTGAAACAGATCCAAAAGTTGCCGGTTTTAGATTTGATTATATGCAAAACTTACCTCTTCCCAGCATCCCAGTTCAAGAAATCTTTTATTACAGACAGCTTTGGTTTTATCTGTTTGAAATTCATAACCTTAAGGATAACTCTGGATATTTCTACACCTATTACAAAGGTCAAGGAAGAAAAACTCCGAATGAAATTTGCACATTCTTGAATGATT
>VTPC01007699.1:0-75378 GCA_011009095.1 Ignelater luminosus
GTTGTACTGGCCATTAGGGCATATTAAGGAGACGTATAATTTACGATATAAGATTATCTGGCACTAAAACATTACGCTACTAACATTAACTTATCTTATTATGTAGTTGGAACCATCATTTACCACAATATTGCTAATTTATTTGGATCATTAATATTTAGGATGTATAGAAATAATTATAATGTACAGGTACCTAATAGATATTGATGTAGATAATATAAAAAGTAATTTATTGATACCAAATATGGTAAAGTTTAATATGGGGTTTCCGGCTCAAATGCAAAAATACAGTATAGTAAATAATATTTTGCTGTTTTATAAAGTGATTGGTTAATGATTAATAATCAAACATTTTGTTTGCTTTTTAAATACGACGTAGGAAAAGTTTCAGAATGTGGTTCCGAAGATATGATGCTTTAAAAATCACGATTATTATATTGCTTCTTATGGGAATAGTTATTTCCAACACTTAAAACTTGGTTTTAATCTTATTGTTAGGTTGAAAGACTTTGAAAAATAAAAAACAAAACCTTAAGAAATTACATGAAAAAGAAGTGCTTGCAAGCTGTTCAACATCAAAGACTAGCAAGATTGTACAGATCAGAGATGCATTTGACACCTGGAGCTGCAGAAAAAATAAACAGCTTAATTTGATATTTATGGGTACCAAACGCAAAGGAGGCTCCGCAATAAACCTGATTGCCTGACCTGAATTAATTTTATGTTTAGATATCGAAATTTGCTTGCTGAAGATAACGTCACGCAGGTTTGTGTATTCGCTTCGAGAAAACACTTTTTACAAACTGAAGAAATTATCTAAGTACAGCCCTGCGTAAGCTCTACTGTACTGGCAAGAAGATTCAGGAATAAACATAATGAAAACAAAGGAGTAAATCCTTTTTAACTTCTTAACATGATAAATATAACAACTTTGCTAGATTAGCTAATCTTATAACTTTAATTTTTAATACAAAAGATAAAACTCTGAGTTCAATTCGATCATAATGGCATACTGGTACTGTACTATTTGACTTGTAATAGTTTCCTCTACTGCTTGTTCTTCCTACAGTTTAGATTATTTTAGTTTCAAATCAAATTTTAAGAAATGATGGGTCCATATGACGTGATTTATTTGCGATTGCTTTCCCTAGCAGTTAATTTGTAAAAAAACAAAATAAATAATAGTTCGGATGAATGGTATAATTTGAAACTATTTGCCCAAGAATTTCCAATTACATATATCGTCAGTACCAGCAGATGCAGCGACTTTTATAAAATTCTATACACTGTATGCTGCGCCAAAGTTCCACAGTTAATAAGACTAGCAAATTAATGGCTAGGATTCTGAACATTATTCATCAGCATATGTTAAAAATGTGAAATAAATTAAAGTGAAATTTACCGAGCAAACAGACTATCTGTAAGTCTGAGTCGATATGCTAGTCTTTTCTCAAGGTATTTTATGATAAACACGAAGGGAAACTACACTTTAGGCGCGTTAGTTGCAATAATTGCAAAGAACAAATCTTTACAAAGATCTAGACTAACTTGTAGAATCTTGTACTAAGCACTTTAAAGTATTGATGGAAGCTGTTCCCAGTAGAAAACGTGCTTAGTCTAAGCAGAGAAGATATCGTGATACTGACAGTACTTACTGCAAGATACTATTGACTGATCAAGCACTTTTGTACTATAGAAAACGTTCTTGATCTACGTACAGAAAATTCGGGAAAAAGAATTGAAAACCTCTTCACCTAATTTACCGCTGTAAAGCATTCACAAAAGTCAAAACCACATTCTAGGGTAGGGAAAGATGTCGCATTGGCACGTCCAAGAAATATTCTAGACTTAACAAAGGAAACCGCATGGCTTGTGAGAAAGAAGCAGTTGCAGTCCTCGAACTATTATACAGGGTATGCTTAACAACTGTTAAACATGTAACTCAACTACTTATTATTATATCGCCTTTATTAATAAATTTTACATTGTAAACTTAAAATTAAAAAAACCTTAACTTAAATACATGCAATCCAATCCCCTGGCGAAATTTAGCCAAAGGCTACTCTGTTTAACCAAGGGATTAAATGCAAAGTAGAAAAAAATAAAGATAAAAGAAATAAGTAATTCTGACTGCAAAGCAGTAGACAGGTAGGCAGATGATGAAGGGACAAAGAATTATTGCTTACTGAAGAGGAAGTGTCTTAAATTTCGTTTAAAAGTTTTTAAATTGAGACCTCGCATATCGAATGGCAAAGAATTATAAAACTTGACAACATTGTATATAAAACTTCTCCGAAACATCGAAGACGTATAAAGAGGCATAGTGAGCATATAATTATACCGAGTATTTGCAGAGTGCACCTGTATCCCAGGTATCAATTCAGAACTAAGAGATGTAGAACTTTTTGTTGAAAGTAGAGTATATGTATACACTCCCAAATGATACTTCCAACGATTTTCCATGTTTAACCAGCCTAGGTCTGAAATATTTTGCGTAACAGAGTCATAACGACGTAAATTGTAAATAAATCGACAACACCAATTTTGCGTTTTTTGAATGTGGTACTTGTCTCATTAATCAAGACAAGGACTATAAATAAAGTTACAGTAATTGAAATGTGATAAGACCAATGATTGAGAGAGCATTTTCTTTTGACCAAAATTCAAAATTTCTCGATTGGCATATAACAGTTTTAAGGAAGAGTAAGTTTTCTGAAGTAATTTACAGACATGTTGTTTAAATCGTAAGTTAACGTCTAAGATAAGTCCTAAGTTCCTAGCTGAATCTACAACTGGAATTTGTTAATTATTGAGGCGAAGATTATGATCGTTTTTAACCGTTAGTGTGTGGTTTCGATTTTCAAAAAATAGTAAACAAGATTTATTGCTATTTACTGTAATATTATGTACGAAAGAAAGCTGAGTGATCTTTTGCAGGTCACGATTGATGTCTTCATAGGCCTGGGCTCTTTCGGAAAAAGCAAAAGATTTGTACATTTGCGTATCGTCGGCATACGCTTGAATTTTACAGTTATTAACAGACTTTAGAATATCTGCCGTATAGATAATGTACAACAAAGGTCCCAAAACTGAACCTTGAGGTACGCCAGACGTAATAGAGTAAGAAACAGAATATATATTGTTATGCTGTATTATTAAGGTTCTATCAGACAGATAAGATTTAATCAGATTGACAGCAGGTTCAACGAAACCATAATATTGTAATTTTGCGCATATGAGATCGTGACTGATGGTATCAAAAGCTTTTGAGAAATCTAGCAAAATCAAGGCAGTGATTAATTTTTTATTAGAAGAGTTGATAATATTATTCGCAACAGAAGCCAGAGAGTCTGCCGTACTAAATCCCTCCCTAAAGCCGGATTGACACGTAGGCAAAAGTTCATTACTGTTGAAAAAGTTATACATTTGTTTATGTAAAACTTTCTCAAAAATCTTAGATAAACAAGGTAAAATACTAATTATTCGCAAATCGGAAAAATTCTTTGGATTTGTAACTTTAGGTAGAGGAAGTCCAACAGCACTTTTCCATGCAGACGGAAAATGACCTACTTCAATACAACAGTTAATAATATGGGTAATGAATTTATCAATGAATGGGCTACAGTATTTTAACATAATCAAAGAAATATTATCAGTACCTCAAGCATTGGATTTTAAAATATGTAAAATATCGTGTACTTCATTTACAGTAGTAAGAAGAAAGGAAAAATGAGTATCAGAATTATAATTATTTAAGTAATATTGAATTTGGTTAGTGCAGTTATTATTTGAAGACTGACTTGAGGAGCTGAAATAATCTCCAATCGAATTAGGATCAGCTAGGTGTGAGGAAATATTACGAGTAGTCGCACCTCGTACGTTGAGGTTGGTTAGGGCTTTCTATAATCCGTGAGAATCTTTTTCGTTAGAGAATGTGTCTAGATATGCTCTTTTTTCTCGCCGTATAGAAGCTACCGTAAAGTTCCTTAACTCTTTGTACCTATTCCAATCAGAGACGGATTTAGTACGCCTGTACTTCTTCAAGGCACTTATCATTTCGTTCTATCAATAACAAAATTTCTTAATTAAAATAGATATTAACTTCAACATTACCTTTTCTTACTTTTTCTACTTCCATCACTTTGGAGTTCAATAAATAAAATAGCCTTGTTATGAGCTGATCCAGTACCTGATAAAAATACGAATGGTTTCGTTTTAGTTTAAAACCGTCATCGGTGTGTGTAGGTTGCAAATTTAATCTTTTTTGCGAGAATTGCAGCTTGTGGTGTCAGTTGCGACGCGATATATGGACATTTTACTTCTATAATGGCATCTTCTCCTTGTATTATAGCATCAGGACTGGTCCCTAAATAAAATTCTTGCAAGTTTATAAATAATCTACATTCTACAATTATCTTGCTGTAGATACGTTCAAACTGCATCTTAGCTAAAGGTTCTTTTTCAATGCCATAGTTTATATATATTTACATATGGGTTAGATAACTTTTTAGGATTCATTAGGGACAACAATACTACGTCTGCTTGTAGACGGTCTTAATCTACATATTCGTTCAAAATTAGACGCAGCTATTAATTTAGATCTTTTAACCATTCTGGGTTGGCGTTTTGACCTACTGTTCTTTTCTCAATAGCTTCTAAGTCCATAGATGTTCTACGACGCTACGAATCTATGCATTCTTGCTTGGTTGCTTTTAAAACATCTTCATTTATTACCATATTGCTTGTGATGGCACCATAATCATTATCAGCAGAAAGAAACATTTGTCTGCGAGCTTTCTTGTTGGTTAATCGCCTACAAACTTGATTTTGGTTACTTCTCGTTTTCCATGTTGCATATTTTTTTGTGTGCGCGCCAGGCGATTTGTTAGTGGACGCTTTGTGAATTTCTCCATGACACTCTATCTTGGTATTATAAGAAAGCGCGACAGCATAACAGTGCAGTTTCTAAAAACCACGCTGACTAAAATTTACTCTCTTACCGCCAATAACTTTAGCTGTAATTGAATTATACAGCTCTGCTGTGTTGTTGGTCATATTGTAAAGTAAAGTATTAGAATGGTAGACCAATCTGTTAATATATGACTGACTGTCTCAATATAGTCCACATTCTTTTACCTTTGGTACCTAGTTTATTTCTCAAGCTTTTGAGCCTACACGAAAGTATCCACTGCATTGCTCGTGATCCCTAAACACCTGATTGAGAGAATTTATGATATCAAGTTTTAATAACTATAAATCAATTTTCATTTGGTTTCTTCTGCAGTTTATGGCGCATTCTACTCCAGTTCTCAATTGCTTTATATTGCTTTGTGGTAATCGCCGGAGGTGAATGTCGACTAAGTGTCCTGCAGAACTAAATTGTTTTTGCGATAAATCTCGAAGTCGAGTACCGTAATTCCTCATCAGGTAGTTGGTACATTCAATCTTCTCGATTATAAAATCTGATCCGTACAGTTTTGTTTATGTTAATCTCCTGTAAACACTACTGTCACCGTCACCTTCTACAATTATTGCGGTTTCCGTTGATGTGCTAGATCCGCTCCAGTATTTGTAACAATTGTGAGATGGTACTGCTTTTAACAAAGCCTCATACTTAGCACATACACTACAATATTTGTTTTTAACGCCTAGATACAGTAGCTTTCCAGTTTCTTGGCCTATAATGCAACCCTATAAAACAAAGGATTATTTCTGTAATCAGATGAATTTCACATTATTAGCTTACAACTCTGGAAGATGCAGCATAGTTTGTCTTATAAGGCCATTTGCACCAAGCATCATCAGCTACAACAGTAATAACTCGAATGCCGTCTTTATCAACTTCACCATATTTCTTTGTAAGCTCCGACTCTTCTCGACCAGGTTCTTTCATAGATTTTTAGGCTCTCTGGATGATTATATCGTTAACTTTATTCTGTATCTTAATGAAAGGTTTATTTGACATGCATGGCATAAATTTGGGAAAATCCACCCCTTGTGGTTACCATTGCTGCTGCATTAATATCCATAGAAAAGGCATTGTCAGTGAATACACGTTTTGTAGAATACTTCAATTTAAAGTCAGATATTAGACCGCTTCGAATTTCGTTTGTTAACATTATAGGCAAAAACGCCAACATCAAAAAAACTAAGATAACAACTGTAAATATTCAAACTCAGAAAAATAGAAATATTTTACAGTAAAGATCTTTTAATCATAATTAGAGAACCTGCTTGATGAAGCAAATTTAAGTACAAAGACGCCAACTAATAGCAAAATGTAAATACTCAAAAGCAAGTAAGCCAAACTTATTCTACAGTAAAGTACCACTTTTGGTCATGGTCGACAAACGCTTTTATTCAAGACTGCTTACAAATGTGAATATTTACAGATTTTATTCAAGCTCAGAAGAATAGAAACCATTCCGCCGAAACAAAAAATTCTATTAAGGCTAAAATACAGACTTGATCATTTTGTACCTTGACTAGGAACATGTAAATTGATCAAACGTTCAATTATTTTAATAAAAATCAGAACCGCTAAATTAACAATGGGCCAGATTCTTAAAATCTACTATAAAGTAACCAAACAGGTTAGTTAACAAACAAAGGAAAAGGCAATATGCTTATTTGGTCTAGTATAACCTAATTAGTTATTTGGAATGAGCTAAAGCTAGAACAAACCTTTAGTTGTAAACCATCAAAAAGTATGCTTGATTTATTTTCTTTCATTGAGACGAGTAAATTAACCAAGCTGTTATTCTAATATGCAATGTTTATTGAAAGTAGCCAGGTAGATAAAAATATATTGTCTTTATAAACCAAGATTTAAAATTATAGTCCATATAAATTTTGGAAAGTGGTAATAAATGACTAAATATTATCTTTTACTTGATGCTTATAAATAATAAAGCACATAGTACTAATAATTAATAAATTTAGAGTATACTAAGATTACTGATGTAAGGTGATGAGAAAGATTAAGTAATTACATCTGTGTTGTTGCACATCAAAATTTTAGTGCTTTTTTAGACCCAAATTATCAAACAAATTAATTAAGTAAATTTATTATTTTAAGTATGTATGTATAGTAAATTATATATTCAATGCCATCGGTAAAAGAATAAAAACAAACTGAACTAAACTGAAGTAATAAGAATGTTTAGTAGGTGCTGTGCAGTATTTAGAAAAACCGTAATTGCTCCGAGCGTCATTTTCTTGTTTACTTTACTCATAGCGAATATGCGTGTTGCGTCTACTGACTATTGGAAGTTTTAAAATCCTGCAATTGCGGACGTGCATGGTGCTGGAATTTGTCTTTTAATAATTTTAATAACGATGTAATCAAAACGCTATTCTGTTTATATGTTTTATAAAGAATAGCATAATAGTGGAAACTATAATATAAAACATATTTTCAACAAAAACTGTAAAAATATTGCTGTTGAAGTTGGCTATATTTTACCATACTTAAATAAGCCTAATAACTGTAAACAATATCAGTAATTAGCCTTTTATACTTTCCTCTTTAGTTGAAACCTTCATGAAGAGAAATATAAAGATTATATTCAAAAATATATAAGAATAAGCATTTGAGACGAAAAATTCAGAGAACCAAATTTGAGTTGAATTTCAAGCGTTCACAGGCACCTTAAGTCATTCCAGGAATATAACTCTAAATCATTCAACAAGTCCCGGTCAAAATTACGAAAACATCAAACACGTATAATTTTAGGTTCAGGTCTATACAAAGAAATATTTAATTCACAGTACGTCGCTCTATGATCCGATATATTGTCAGCATTCAGCGTACCGAAACTGTTAATTGTAGCCGTGTTATTTACAAAAATAGGATCAATTAATGTACTAATGGAGTTCGATATTCTTGTGGGTTTATTCAGAATTTGAGTTAGATCATAGGAACTGAAGCAAGTATTAACCGGATTATTAACATTAAAAAAGTTAACATTGAAATCACCCAGGCATACGAAGTCATCAACAGTTGGTATTATAACAGATAACATGTCATCCAGACTAGTTATAAAATCAGTTAGATTGGTATTTGGTGGTCTGTAGATTGAACCTATAACAATAGTTTTTGAATGTATCTTGATCTTGACAAACAAATATTCTAAATTAGCGTAAACAGGAAAATTAAAGGATAGTTCTTCACAATTAAGATCATTTTTTACATATATACCTACTCCACCTTCCCTACCATCTCTATCTCTGCGAAAAAATTGATATCCTGGCACAGATATGACCTCAGCAAGCGGTGCGTCTGCGGTCCAAACATTTCTGTGACCGTATTTATCACATGCAGCCTTGTAAGCCTGCAATCTCATTTTTGTCAGGTCTTCTTTAACAAATATATCAGAGTGTTTAAAATTCCTTTTGTTTTTAATAACCAGGTCCCTATATTCGTAACTGATAAATTTAACAATTATCGGCTGCGGTTTTCCAGGAATTTGACGACCCACGCCGTGGCATCTATCTACAAAACAGTCTTTTATGTCAACTTTACCTACATTATTTAAAGTTGCGATGACCTTCTCTAATACATTTTCATTTTCTTCTTGCTTAACACCAAAAATTCTTATATTGTTCCTTCTTGTATATTGTTCTCATCTGTCAAGATCTTCTCTTTTTGTAAAACGCTTGTTTTGTGTTGTATTTCTTGGTATTTATCTTCTATTTCTTGTTCAAATTTAGTTCACATACGTTCGGTTATTTTTTGTAGAAATGATTCATCATTGACTAAAGCACAGATTGTTTCTTGTATAATATCCGTGATTTCATTTCTTTGATCGCGAGTATACGGCATTTTTAATCGTTACAATTATACAAAGCCGGAGCAGAGTTGAAAAGCGTCTACTCCCTTTGACGGTCACACATATGGTGTTAAATGCACTAATTGCAAAATTTAATAAGGCATGGACATATATTTGTGTTCTTGTTTTTTCTTGACTAATAACTGTCAAAATAGAGCAACAAATATGACAACAATTTGGAAACTACTATCGACGTTTGTCGGTTATTTCCAGAGACACCCTGTATATGAAAATTGTTAGCATCTGATTTTCAAACTAACAGGATCCATTGTCAATTTTCTCTATAGAATTAAAATGTTTTTGTCAACAAAAGCAAGAAATCCTGTACTACAAGTAGTTTAGAAGATATGACTAAAAGTAATTTTGCTTGCAAACGTCATCTTCTCTTAAGCGAGGTGCAGTTTGCATTTCCTTGCTTGTATTTATCGAGGTATAACAAAAACCAATACTGTGTATTTGAAGTCGACAAACACGAATCAAACCAGAACAAAAATGAAATTTTTATGAAACATGCCGGCAACCACCTTTATCAAAGTCGCAGAATAATTTATGAAATGAAATTTTAATGTATTCTTCCCTTTCTATAACATGGTTGTTAAAAAAAAAACTTCGATTTGAAATTACGTAAAAACATACTGATGCTAAATATGTCACCTAATTAAATAGTCTCTTTAAACAAAGTATCACTAAATACCAGTAGGTAGACTGAACTGAAAGAAGAAAAATAAGTAAAGGAAACATGACATAAAAGAAAAACAGGTATCTTGCAAAACCTGCCTATTACTATAATTTCATTTAAAAATCACGAAAATAAAGCTACAGTATAGATAGTGTGTTACGTATAATTACTTTATCTTTGAAACAAAACGAAATAATTGCTTAATATTATAAAATTATTCGCACGTGTTTCATAGTTATTACAAAATATTGCTTATTAATGGAAGACACATTATTCAGTGTAACGTTGATTACAAATGGAAACGTTTACGTTAATTCATATACCAACCTCCGAACTCCAATCTAATTCTCACAGCTTCAAACGCATGCAGCTCTATTTCAGGATGTGACTGATTAATTAGAAGATCAAACAAATGTCTGATATGCTGCTTCGGCGTGTTTGCTAGAGTATTTATGCAAATTATGATTTTAGCAATTAGATATACATAGAACATGTAAGAGGGTGACACTGGCTGTATTTGTACGTGATAGTGCTAGGGCAATAATTGTTTTATTATTAGATATCCGTATTAATTTGATATTAAGATTTAATCAACACAGAATATTAAAGAAGATGAGAGTACAGGAAGTTCAAATGCAGCGTAAAAGTATCTAGTAAAAAGTTGGTTATTTTTGAAAGTATCATATTGTTATATGAAAAATGTCGATTCTAATTTTTGTTGCGCATCTTTCCACGTAATATTGTAACAACCGTCTTTTATCACCGATGATCGCATTAAAGTTTCTTCCAACAATATAGTCATTTAATCATATTCTGGTTCCGCTATGAAATTAGAACCTACCTGTTTTCTACGATGTATTAAACGTGGAGTGGAAACGAACCGTGTAAATAAAGTATTCTGTGTGGTTGTGGTTTAATTATAAATATAAATAAAAATAAAAAGTGAGATGAAATAGTTCAGATTTTTGCTAAAGAAGTAATTTGCTTGGTGGACTGTAAGATCACGAAACGCCAAGTAGCTTTATCTTTATCGATAATTATATCCTTGAGTCAAAAGGGTAGAGCAATAGTCACTGAATATTATACCTAAATGTTTTAAATTACGATGCAGGTAATCAGTGTTTCATTTAAAAGAAGTTCATACTAGTAACAAAATTCGATGAAGTTTGGTCATCTGATCAATACATGCAAAGGAAGCGTCCTACTTAATAATAGAAACTAAAACCTTCTGAATTGATAAAACTATAACGGAATTACAGATATATCTCGCTATTCAAAAATTTGATCAGCATCCACTGAACAGGCACAAACAGAAAGTCAACAATTTGAGATTTGGATTAACGGGTCGAAAGATTGGGGAGTCTTTATTATAGGTACAAAGTTGTACTATCTCTTAATTACATGGATTTATGAATCTTGTTGTTGTCGCATCTCCAAATCTACAATTTTGGTTATTAATCAAAAAAGTGTTTCACATTTCTTTGTTCAAAAATATAAAAACGCTTAGATAACGTAGAACGCATTCTAAACCATTGCTTTTTAACCTTTCATTGAAAGTGTGCAACCGTGTGTTTACATTATGCTTGAAACACGAATGAAATCGTAACAATAGACTTGCTCGTCAGGTTTAGATGCCACCACTATGTGAAGTTTGTTTTCCTATCATTACTAGGATAAACTGGCTAAAATGTTAGAAGGTTCTGAATGCTCCGAACTTAAAGGTTTAATTCATAAGATTTTATTTCTAACAATAAAAGATATCAAAACAAGCATCATGCTTGAGATTGAAAGAGCAGTTATGAATGTAAGCAGCATAACGTTGCTTGGAAAAAAGGTTATTGCCGACAGCGCACTGCAATATCGGGAAAATGCTGCTGATGTGTTATTGTCGTAAGCACTGTTAAGTTTTTCTTCCAGGGAAGCAGTGACTGTTATAACCTTTTCTGCTTTTTTCAGCTTGGGTGAAGGTGATTGCTTATTTTCCAATAGGAGATGATAGTGGTGGTAGCCGCAAGAAAGCTACTGAGAAGCCAGAATTTAAATTGCGGTGATGTTGGCTAGTAATGCTAAAAGAATTGACATGGAGATGAAGGCCTTTGATGTGATGACTGATTGTGGTAGAAGAATAGGTATGATTGATGGTATCTTTCCTTCCAAAAGCAAACGTTCCCATCACGGAGCCATCCAGAAAGTGTTGGCAATAGACCAGCCTCTTTCCTTGATGTGGACGTCTGATTAGTGGCAGAACTTCAGTCGGGCCTGCGATCCCAACACAAGCAAATGCAGATTGACGGATGGCCTGTGCTTCAAAGGTCTCACATTTCAGCAGGGTGGCAGCTGACCCGATCATGAAGTGGCGATGGCTGGTAGTCTCACCTAAGTGGGCAACACGCAACACTGCTGACGTGTTAGAAAGAGAACTGCTGTAATAAATGGTGATGACTTTTTCATAAATGCCATAATCTTTTTCTGTTCTATTTTAGCTTTTCTTTTACTTCTATTTTACTGCTTTGCCATCGTTAACATGATAAATCATCAAGCAATTAGGATTAGTAAAACAAAATAAATGTGTCTATCTGTTCGATCTAATTTTTGTCCAGTTCATTTGATATGTGATAATAATGTCATTACTATTTCGTAATTTATTTACTTCTATTTTGGTACAAATTTCTAATACCTAGTTGTTTATAAAACAAATTTCTTCTTGCATGGTAATAAAATATAGTAAATAATAACAATAAAAAAGTCACTATTTTTGTTCATGTTTTTTTTATTATAGGTTTAGTTTAATATATTTTTTGAAAACTACAATTTCAAAATAAACTCTAAGAGTAATAAAATAATTTTTTATCTCAATTGCAATATTTGAGATACCCTAAGGGCTTACTAGAGGGCAACACTAATTTAAAATAATACGTTACATAAAAATGGGTGTGTTACAACTGGGATATCTTTAAAATTTCGGATGTAACTATTACTGGCGGCGAATGAAACGAAATTCCGTTCTCCAGGCGATCTGAGCGTAAGAGCACTGGGTGCCGTTATATCCGGTCAGTTGATAACTCCTAAGGGAACTCCGAACATTAATGACGAAAAATGCACCTTTTTTATTCCGAAAATCTACGTCCTACTGGCTTTTGGGTTATTAAGTAGTTCTCAACTCAAATGTTACTTCTTCACTTTTTCCTTTTTTTTTAATATAAGGTACCTATAGTAAATATAACTTCTCCATTCTGTTATAGAAATTAAAACAATAAACATAATTAAATTAAACATAGAATATAATACAGCTGTTAAAACAAAAAATTCTATGTAGCTAACAAAGGTATTGCGGTCGTATGTAGAAAGCAAATAAAATTGGCTGGAAGTATGATACGGTTTTCATTCGCAAAAAAAACATTCTTTTTGTTGAAATTCTAGAGGTTTTTGCGGGTTAAGGAAATGAATTGAAAACTTTATCCATTAAACAACAAAATTCGGATTTTCCGAGGGCAGAAAACGTAATTTGAATAATTACTTTAGAAACCAAACTTGAAACGTAAATTCAGAAACGACGCCTACTTGTCTGATGATAATTTGACTGTGTAAGGACGAATCGTTCTGTGATTTTGCCGCGACGCGACGCGCCGCGCTATCAGAAATGGGAAAGTTAAACTTATTAAATAAATATATGAGTTAATATCACCTAAGTAAGTAGTAAGGACGGAAAATTTGTTAGAATCGCTTTTATTAATAATAACTGCCTTAATTGGGTTTTGTGATTACTGGGTTCTATCATAACGAGGAGAATTGTGTAACGTCCTGCATAAACTAAACACGCATTGTTTGTGAAAATAACATCCCAGATTATGCCTCCAAATAAAATGAATTCATAATAACTGTTACAGTTGCTGTTACGATAATTTCTTTATAAGTAAACCATTTTCGGATTCTTTGTTTATTTATTGTTATTGGCAACGCCTTTTTGAAGCACTCGCCTAAATTAGACCAACCCTGTTGCGAATCGTTACTGCCACACAGGACGGAAGAACGTAATAGCTGTGGGTTAAAGACCAACCGAATTAATGGAAGCAGTTAAGAAAACATTTATTTTGTGGATGTGTACTCAGGGTTGTTCGGAAAATTTAACGTGTTGTAAGAAGCGCGTAAAGCAGAGAAATAAGGTAACATTTTGACAATTTGTCAGTTAAATAAGAAATAATCACTAAAATTTCTGAAAATAATCTTTGCTTAGGTAGATTTATTTACGTACATCACTTAAGAGGAGGGGTGATAGTCTTCTAGATTTTAGCTGTTTTAAGTACAGAATCAAGAATGCTAGTCAAATCTGTAGTGGCAAAATTTTTTAATCATGTTGTTATGGATACATAAATTCGACATCCTGGACCCTGGACACACATTTATGGAGAATCTTTTTATTATCATTAGTTTGATCTTTATAATGGCATTACACTATGATATGTTCTGTACTATTGATATAAAGCTAAACATACTACAGCAGCTGAGTTGTATTTCTTTGGTTTTGGCACGTTTAAAAAAAACTAGCTGCTTAGTTCTTGGTTTCTTTGAGTTTGTCTTATTGAATTGACAGACCCTAATGAACAGTACCTCTAAATGTTCTCAATGCAAACTGCAGACAAGAAGATTGCCTACACCATTTTTGCTAAGATTTCTGTCAACATTGTCATTAATTGCAGAATACTGCCACGTTGCATTCGGGAGGTCCGGGACATCCCCGGGCCGACTGTTCTCACTAGGGTTTTTCCGTGGTTTTCCCTAGTGGTCAAGGCGAATGCCACCATCACGGTATTTAAAGCTGATTAAGGGATATCTTATTTGTTGTACAAAATCGTCTACAAAATTCCATAAAATGCCAAATCTACTAAAATCAAACCATAAATTACGGTTCTGTACTTGAAGTACCTAGTTGAGAATAATCAAGTTTTTGAAGGAATAAAAAAACAATACTAGGATTTTTACATAACAGTTCCTTAACTTCACGGCTCATGTAATATGGATTTTTTATATAGTACAATAGTATAAGCAGTGCAGGCCCATAACTTCGTGTCTTTACTTTATTTTCTTTATCAAGGTTCTTTACTTTGCTCTGTTGTGTATCCCTCCAACCCTTCAGCATTCAGCTGCTTCCATTTTGACCTCTCTTTTATGTTTATTTCTCCTTCCTTCCGTAAGAGCTCTTTTGGTAAACATATATTCTGCCACACAACTCAAATACCCCAGCCAAGAATAGATCCTCTACTCTACATAATTATAAGAAACCACATCCGCAACGAAAACTGTTTTGCGTGCAAAAATAATTTTATTAGCTCGTTTGCTAATAAATAGAGACCGGACTTCAGAAAATCATTTGAGACAGAGCTTTTAGAAAGAAGAAATTTTTTTAGAATTAGGATTTGAAAAATAAATGGTTTTCAAGTGGAATTTTATAATTACGGTAATGCCACCCAACACCTAAAACCAAACCTGATTTTGACGTCACGACGCCTAGAACTCCGCTCTCTACTAATAAATATGACATTCCTCAGGGTAGTTTACTAGAACCACTGCTATTTTTAATTTATTAAAATTTCATTACCAAAGCAATGAGCATAAGCTATCTTGTTTATTAAAAATTTGATCTAAAGAAGCAATGTTTTTTGCATGAATTATATTGAAAGTTAATCTTATTTCAAGTCTACAAACATTTTCCCAAATAACATATTTCTTTGGGGTTATCAATCATGGACAGTAGTGTTTTGTAGAATTTCCAGATTAATGTAATAATCGAAGTCATCTACATGATGGTTGAGAAAAGACTTTTTGATGTGCGGCAAATGTAAGTTATTGATTAATGAGCAGCATCAAAGTTAGCGACAACTATCTAAAACTTCTTGCTATGGCCCAAAAGACAATTTAACATATGTCATGAATTAGCAGTATCAAGTCAACAGAAATATAGTTCTTGGTATGGCATTAAACACCTTCTCTGACAATACATATTCCATTATATCTTGCCTTTTGTTATTTATATTGGTTTTAATCAGTATTTTGATAAGATGTCAAGATAGGATCAATTTGTTGCTCTTGTAATAACTTTATCCAAGTACTTTTAATTACATCCAGATCAATTTGAAGTAATTCTATAGTTCTTGATTATATCACAATGCTAAAACCAGCTTTACTACTTTACCCAAAGATTGCTTAAGTTATGACCGCATTACTTGTTTGACCTTTGATTTTTAGCACACCTACAATTAGTGCCATTAAGACTATCCGTATTTTACTTTGCATTACTAAACACTAATTTAGTTTCACTTTTTGAGATGCTTACGAATCCAATCCAAACAATATCTGTACAGATCCAAGTGACTCCTTGAAAACTTTAGAATGATATTTTTGGCTACTTAAAGCTTTGTTGTGAACAACCATAACAACCTCCTAAAGACATACATCATAGTAGTCAAATATTACTTTTCGAATTTCTACAGCAAAGAATTTCGCATTTGTTATTATTTATTTAACAAATATGTAATGATTTATAACCCAACTTTGTAGTTAGTTAGACATTTTTAGACTTAACTGTTGGCTACTTCTTCAACATTGTAAAACGGGTAAGTAGTGGTAGCATGAACTATTTTTTATCATTTATTCTGTAATCCCTCATTTAAGAATTTTGTTTATTAAAATCTTATGTATTTGAATAGATCAACAACTCAAAAGCGGGAATAACGTTATTTGTTAAGTTAATTTTGTTATTATTGATAATTGATCTGAAAAAACGTTTATTTCACTTTGAACAAATTTTATATTTTCAAACTAATAAGTCAGTTGGACAAATGACTGTTATCAAGAAGAACGAAAAAAAATCCACATCTTGCCGTTAATAGGTACGCAGTTGAAAACAAAACGCTGTGGGTTAAAAGACAAATATTCTAATTTTTTATGCAAGGAAACGAATAGATCTCCCTTAAAATATCTTTCTTTGGGGTTGTCAGTAGCTAGAAAATAATTTCAGAGAAGTTCCTTAAATTATACATCAACAGCCTGTGCCTTGTAATGTGTACGTTTGTGAGTTGGTGCGTAATTACAGAAATGTATTACGCACATAAGAGTAGTCATTCTTTATTCATCTCGTTTTCGGGTTTTCTTATATTTCTTTGCGTTCGACTTCTAAGAATAACTATTTCTAATTCGAATAATGTATAACATTCAAATGGTTTTTTATTGATCTTTGTTTCAATGAATGTATTGAAATTGAATTTGTTCATTTCAACAATATTAATTGTTTCCGATCAAAACTTGTTATTGAAACCTGGCCAAAACGTCCAAGATATTTTAAATGAAGCAAGGTAAAAACTGAAACTTTGCCAAAGTTTAGATGAAATATTATTCATCTGTTATAATTTGTCTGAGATGAGATCGCTTTTTATCGCTTCTTCAGCGTTGCGCTAGTAATCTACTTTTTCGGCTGACTGACAAATTTGACAAGACATCATCCAGCGTGTGATGCTTTTATCTCGGTTTATTTATTTGCTAAGCTTTGTGGAAAACCGAGAATCTCATCTGATCGATGATACATACTACTCCTATATTTTATAATTCCTTGTCCTTTACTAAAGAAACCACAATTCTTATTTTAGAATGATTTCCAATAGAAATAAATATAACAAACGCTATATCTCTTTTTAATGCATTGCACGATTGCGTTCAACACTTATTTTTTATTGTGGAAATTATCCAAGGTTCATTGCAATTTTAAATAAACAGGTAGTATTGAAGGTCGTTTAATTTTGCGTGTACTAACAACAAAGCAATTAGTTACAAATTAAAAATAATTCAAAGTATACGTATAAACCAGACTATTTGTCGTAAATTTTCTGATGTAATGATTTAAAACACATTTTTTTTGTATTAAATAAATGAAGCCATTATGTAACTGTGTTTTTTTTATCATTTATACAAAGTAACAGTTTAATAACATTTACCGATTGATATTGATAACAATTAAAAAGAAGGGAAAATTATTACCAACTGTTCCAAATTTGAGTACAAAAAGAATACAAAGTCAGTTAAATTGGGGAAAAGTTGTTAAAATAAGTGTTAATTAAATGCCGAGAAGAAATTTATTTAAAGAAAGAATGTCTAGTGTTACATGCTTGGCTTACAGCATTTTGGAAAACTTCTGTCACACTATAAGTCTTTCAATGTCGAGAATCACAAGACCCAGTAAAGAAATGAATCAGTCTTTTGAAATTTATTTAATAGACTACAAAAGAATAGAAATATTTAATAATCATGAGTTTAGCTGTATTGATATTCAAAAATTTCAAAATGTTTCAAAATAAACAAAACAGTATTTAATGTTTTTACAAAATTACATAGGCTCGACACTGATATGGTTGATACACTCTGAAGTGTTTACGTTTGGCTTCGAAATGTTAATGTAAATTTGCATTCAAACTGCAAAACCTTGATCTCATTTAACCACCCCAAGAAGTCACTGCTGTGCAAAACATCATAGTTTGCAAAGCACAGGTTTTGGAGAACGCGCAGCAATTTAAATTAAAACTTTGCATCCTATACAGAAATCCTAAAGACAAATTTATCCAAGCAAATTACAAAATTACCAAAGCAAGCAAAAAAAAGAAAGAAAAGGAAAATCAAAGTTATCAGTTAAAGTTAAAGAAGAGAAATCAGATGAGTAGGCGTAACAACACACTCAAAGGGGTTTTGCATACTGACTAACCTCTTTTTTCTTGATTAAGTAGATTATCAAGTTTAATTAGAGTTGCAAAATAAATACATAACTATGGTTAACATTGATGCAAGGTAATTCAGTCTTTAAACTTAGGAAAGAACACTTAAAAAAACACGAGGTTGCACAGAAATGTTTCCTTATTCTAAAAATGATTTTCTAAAAATACCAACATATCTAAAAAAGAACTTAAAAGTAAGTCACTACAGACAAGTTGTTTCCATAATGATTTACACCGTACGAATTTCAAATGGAACTTGGCCGATCTACGGAAATTAGGCCTGAAGTGGCCAAAATTGGAATCCGTAGATACAGACGCTGTTATTTGGAGTCCCCCAGAAATGCTTACACATGAATAGAGTTTAAAACAGTTCCCTAGGCCTGGGTGTAGAGTAGGCGCAGTTGGGGCTTTTGAGAGATGTCGAAACATGGTTTGGTAAATCTATTGCTATAGTGATTCTGCATATGTACAATCAGAGCGTCTTACTTGACATTATATCCATCGTCTTACATGACACACTTTTGCTTGAAGGAGGTAAAATTCTGATAAAAAACTCATTGTAGGAGAACCAAAGGAGATAGGAAAACGTGATATAAAGAAAAAAAAATCTTGTAAAAGAATTTTTGGTCAAAAACAAAAACTGTGACAAAATAAATATTAGACAAACATTTTAAAAATTGCCGAAATGGGTAGAAATTGTATATGTAATTAAAGCGTTTGTGGCTGTATTACCGAATTGAAAAGTTGGACATGCATGAAACTTGCTTGTATACCCTATACATATTAAATTATATAATATTTCTACAATGCTAGAAGTGTAAGCGTTTTTACTTTCCGGTACCTAGAACAAATTATTTCTTGAAAGCTCCATTATGTAGAATGTGCAGAATATTCAATTACTATTTGGAGATTGTGATATACAGGGTGTTTGGTTCACCGCCGTATATCCTAAAATGGGTGGTAGAAGACATGATTTGGAACTTATCTAACCTAATATACTATTATACAAAGTGCCACGGTTTTCGAGATATTGTCATTTTTCATAATTTCACCTATTTGGACGTCTTTCCCCATTTAAATGTGAATACCGCACTATTGGAAACTTTTAATCTGAAGGTAATGATAATTTTATAATCTTTCATAGCTACTCTATCAATTTTAGTCATTTCCATCCACTCCTACAAGTGATTAAACAAATTAGACCCGGAGAAAGTTAAAAAAATTATGACTCTAAAATTTAACTTTTACTTTATAAGGCTATAAAAGAGAAAAATCCAATGGGTAATTATGTTCAAACATTTTCAAAAACATCTTTGTTCTTTGCCTTTTAAAATAACATATCACACTTTTAACTACCTGCAGATTCTTAGAACTAACAGGCGACTTGAATACAAAGGAACCGTTTTTCCACACAAAAGCAAACACTTGATAACACGTTATTGGTTGTAGGTTTGGCTTCATAACCATTGATGGTTCGTTCAAATTGTTCTGTAAAAACTTCTGAAATGCCAACTTTCCCAAAAGATAGATAGGACGAAACGGGCCGATAATATGGCCTGCTCAATCACCGTATTTGACACCATCGCGTTAATATATCTGGGGACCATCACTATTTAATAATTTATATCATTAGATTCTGACTTATTTAATTGTCTACAATAAATATTGTGTTACCTCCAATAAACTAGTTGGTAGGTAATAGATTGAGGTTCAGGTATCATTACTTTTTAAAAAGCTGACTAATTTGTCTAAGATTTATCAATGGATCAGATGTAAGAATTTTAAAAAATAAAATTAGGATGAAACTTTTTTTATTAATGTAGCGGTCATTCAGATGAGGTAATATATAAAATGGGTGTAGTGTACCAAAATGACCTCAGGTGCTCTATTGCCTGATAATACAGTACATGGAAAGAAAGAGACGCAACCAGAGAAAATCTGAAAGTGGCTTGGAAAGAGAATATAAATTCAGTTTCCTGACTGACGTACCATTTATCATCCGTATATACAGGCTGTTTCAAAATATGTTTTACGTTTATTTATATTAAAGTAAGCATTACTGAATGGACTCAGATGGAACCAGAAACGGAACTATCGTGAATTAAATCTCAACCATAGCCCTAAATACCCTAAATAGTAATTTTTAATAATATTTATCCAGAAAGTACTAAGGAATGTAAACCATAATTGAACAGTTAGAACTCGACAAATTACATTTCAAGTGAAAACATTCTAGCTAAGTCAAAATAATCCCTGTAAACTCAGGATACAATACGCGAAAGCCACAAACACATCTCCTAGACTACCTTATAATTAACCCAACAATCCTCAAACTTGAAAATCAACTATCGCAGTTGTACTTAATGCGTTTGCTAGATCAAGATTCATTGCGGACTAGTACAGGCGCCGCCGTTAGAATTTTAGATAACAATAATTTGTTCTAAGTGGGTCCCAATTTACGAAATCATTTCTTCATACAAAGGATTTTGTTTTATCTATTTAGACATTTAGAAAAATTAACGATAGTCAAAATCTTTTTATGCGTTACTACAGATACATACAGAAATTATAATTGATATTTCTGATTTTATTTACAAAAATCTGCCTAATATGCATTCTTTTACTGTACATTCCTTTTATAGAAATCAGACATAAATAAATATTCCAAGCCTATTGATTTTTCCCTTTTAATCAATTACACCCTAATAAAAGATTCAATCAATTTTCTATAGTTGCACTTGTTTTCATTTTGTGGTTGATTGGGATGTCCATTTTCATTACCTGTCGATAAACAAACGGGGAAAAATTCAATAAAAAAGCTCAATTAATAATGCAACATTCTGCTAGAGCTGTTTGATGATATTAATTCTTTTATTATAGATTTTTTGTTGCCGTTTATTATTAGCATGTAATGTAATTAAACTTTCCTGAAAACAAACTGCCAGTTGTTGCGTTCAGTGTCTTTTGACGTGTTATAAGGTAATAATTGAAATTTTTACGTTAAGGTTTGAAATGTAAAGTAATACATGTTTTATACCAACCTGTGACTGGAGGCAGTAACCTCTTGTCGTAGCGTTTTGCTAATAATAGATTATCCAGGATTTCTTTGTCCGATTTTCCTTCACCAAAGCTGAAACAAAATATCACCGACATTAATAGTGGAAATAAGAAAATTGATGTACGGGATTCTCTTTATAAGTTATATAAAAAGAGTGATTACATTAGAGATGTTTTTCAAGATTAATGACTTTATAGAATTCAATGCGTATTAAACCTTTTAAAGAATTTCATGTGATCTATCAGAATTATTTCTTGGAACATAACATAATTTATATATTAGTTGTGTTGTTAGTTTTGATAAAAGGGTGCATTAAATAAATTATTGTAGCGTGACGTGTTTTGTGAAGCATCATCGTTACGAAAAATACATTAGGGTTTTCTGCGTCTGCAGCACATAATTAATGATACAACTAAAAGGGCGAAGGTTTAAAACCGTTAAGTTTATTAAAGATATCTTAAAAGTAATGTTTTAGTATTTGTGTTTATTAAGGTAAACAGTTTGTTCAGCAAATTGGTAAATTCAGCAAATAATCTAAAAAATAATACTCCTATAATATACCTTTGGGGGAAAAGAACAAGTTTGAAAAATCTATTTACAAGATGTTTCTAAGTTAGATACAAAGAGAGAGGTTTTGGAAAATAATTATGTATTAACAACTATTTTTTATATGTTCATAATACTAAGCACGTCAAAAGCCGCACCAATGTGTTTATCAATATTTAATTTTGTCTAGTTAATTGAGTCTAATCAGTACCGAAAGTGAGTAGTGGGAGCGGATTTAATGGGAACGTTAGATCAATAAATAAAATACGATAATTATTCAATAAAATCAACTCTGCTCTACTTATGCTCACTAATATCGAATCACGAAACTAAAAACTCAAAATACTGGAATCAGTACAGGCACATCAATGATATACGAACAGACAAGAAATACACTCGATTAATACCATGGCGTAAGTAATAGAATGAAAGAGATTCTAGAATCCAGAAATGGCACAGTACCTTAAAAGACAAAAAAGAACAAAGTGCAGAAAAAATGATGAACAAAAAACTAAATGTAAAAGAAAAATGAGAGTGACGTAAAAAAGAAATGCAGACCACAGAACAGAAAAAGAAGGTAAAGATATCAATGTAGATAGTAGCATGAAGACTGCAAAAACTGAAAATGATGAAATAGAAAGGGTAGAGAAAAAACAAAAGAGAAAAATGAAAAAAGGAGAACCGAGGAAAAGCAAAAATTGACGTGCAAAAGATGGGAAAATGCAAATCTGCCTCTAGCAAGAAAAAAAGAAAAAGATTTTATATATAATGATGATGAATGATTAGAGAGTAGTTGTCCGTAAAAACAAACCGAAAATTATAAGTAAATACTGTGTAGACCTAATATACTGTAAAAAATGCAACAAAAATTATACGTAATTTCTGGCCTTAACATTGATCTTGGCATCAATTCTATGTCTAAGCCAAATCTTTCCGACCTCACGTTATTCTTAAAACTAATAGAAAGGCTCATTGATAGGTATCTAAGGCAGGAGGTATTGAGTACCAATTCACTTAACTATCAACCTAAAAAATAGGTTCGCAGAATAGAGGACACACTGAGATGTAAGGAAGTTATGATAAGGTTGTTTTTGGACATAAAAAGCGCATTGGAAAACACGTTTACAAATATACAATATACCATCAAACAATCGAAAACAGGAGTATGCTTTCTACTGCCTACTGAGCGGATGGATTACCAACATGTTCAAATATAGAAAAATAGATCATGTGAGTGCTAGCCGCGTGGAAGTGTCAGCAGAAAAAGGTGCTTTCTCCTCTTTTGTAGTGCTTCGTAGTAAATAACCTCCTACAAATATATAGTATAGTTCAGAAAAGTTTAAGGAAACTAAACTTTGTCGAACGATGAATAAAAGAAAAAGATCGGTTGGTCAATCCAACAAAAATATTTCTCGTTTGGGATCTTTAAATCTCACCTGGGAAGGATAACAAACAAAGCAAACAAGACATATAGCAGAACGTTTGACAAAAATCCCAATATCCCCCAATATAGTTTGCTAAATGTACCCCTCTTCATTTGGCGCCATCTTCAGGGAATTAGGTAAACACCCTATGCTTAGTATGGTGTCAGATAGCACAAATAGAACGTATACCAACAGAACCTTTGCTATTTCTATTCCATTAAAAAAAATTGGCGACAAAAACAGTGTCCCCTGGAGCTAAATGGATTAGTCTTCTGCGCAGACAGTTTCAAGGCATCACAAGGAATGTGTACTGGAATATATCGGATCTGTTGATCTTGGTCTACACACAACAGTATTCCAAGCGTAGATACATACTACGTATATACAATAGCAATCTGCGCACAACAACTATTTAAGAAGAACTTCAATAGTTAGTGAATCTTTATCAGCCGCGATAAGGACGTTAAGATCCTGTAAAGTAAATTCAGGTCTCATATGTAGAGATTAAACGAACTTGCGATAGATAATATTGTAAAATTAATAGGACCGGAATCAACATATGAGATTGCCCAAAGGGTAGTAAAGCAGGAAAAATTTAGTTTTTAATAATTGATTCAATTATACTTGCCATGAAATTGTTTCATTTAAAATTTCTCTGAAATATCTTCAATTAAATGCTCGATAATGCTTCTCTTTTTTATACATCCTGCATCATCCTCTTCCCTATTTCAAATACCACCTACTGGTGAGAATTTTAGTTGATATTTCCAACACACTCAATGTAATATTATTCTTTCATAATTACGAATATAGGTAATTTAAATTGATTTATTTAAATTACGCTTTAATCACATATAACGTTGTACTTCCCGTACGCTTTAATATTTAAATTAGCAGTAAAAAATTACTCATGTAAAATTTAAAAACATTTTCGGTCTTGTAGATGCGCAATTTTCCCTCTTTATTTTTACCGAACGTTCAAAGCAAACTGAACGGCTCTAATGTAACATTATAATCCATGAAAAATTAAAAGGATTTATAACCAACCCTCCTCTTTACCTGTGTAATGTGTATATTCCAAACTTCAGCATAAAGAGAAATAAAAAATAAAAAATTAACTTTAGCGTAATTTACAAACGTATTTTTTTCCAAAGTAAATATATGCATGCATGACTTTTAAAGCTTGGAAAGTCCATAAATTTAAAAAAGAAACGATCGTAATGAAGTGCACCGTCAGATATTCCAGAATACTGAAAACGGCCGAAGATTTAAAACGAGAAAATACAATATCTATGCAAATCAAGTAAATGCAATAGTAGGTTACGTTCTTGTATTTGTCATCGGTTAAACACAGTATAAAATTGATTTTAAAAATAAACTTACAAAAAACGAAGGCTAAAATAAGTTGAAGTTGTGTTATTATTATGTAGAGTAATTCATTTCTTTAGTACACAGAGCCTATAAATTATTTACTAAAATTTTCCCCAAGAACAAACACTACCGATTTATCAAAGCCCAACCGATTCGACAAAATGTAAAAGCTTTATAATAAAGGCTATAGCAGAATAAATGAAAAAGCAAATGATTGTAAGGTACGTTACAGAAATAAGTGTGATGGGAATGTGGTAATAAGAAATCGGCCAAAAATGAGTTTTTTTCCCTAAACGATTGAAACAAAGAATAGGAAGTGGTATTTGATTTTTGTATACATCGATAAATGAAATGAAAACTGCAATTATGGCCAAACTCTCTTAGTTTCGGTTTTGGTAAACGACACAGCCAATAATCGACATTATATGAAAATCCTGCTTTTGATACCCTGCTTGACATTAAAACCAGTTTTCAGGAGTATTATCTATTGAAGAAACCCAGATTAAGATTAAACCAAAGTCAGAAAGAAGCTGGGTTTCCCGCCTGTGGTCAACTTTAACGCGTGACTGGTGTCATTTACTTACCTATTTCTATAGATAGACGATATATGTAAACTCTTCACATATTAGTAGTTCCTTCTCTGTCACATTCTTTGATTCAGAGGAGTAATTCTTGCAGGGTCTTCCTTTCATGCCGAAGTTGACTTTAAAACAATTTTCGAATATTAACTCTTTGGACCATAGTGACAGTGGTCAAGCTTATCTTGTCGTAGGCCGAAAAGCAAGATGATGAATTTACCTTCTGTTGTCTGTTTGGCGACAAACAGCTTAAATAGATAAAACGTGTTAGTTTAGCTTTTGAAACAATTAGTTCTAAAGATTGTGTGGACCGAACTAACAAGATGCCTTCCACACAGATATAGGTGAAGCTAAACTACGAATGGGTGTTGGTTGCCCACACTGTGCAAAACCATTAAGGGAACGTCAATATCCTGTTTTATACTTTTCATATTAAATTTTCCAAATAGATGAAATGTTATATTTGGCTATATGGCTTTCCCACAGTGCAAGTAATGTTGAAAAACCTTAATAAAGATATATTTTGTTTCAATGGCCGTTTTTTGGATCAGGGGTGACGGTGATAAAACAATCATTATAGTCAATTTTCAACGACCTTGTACTCGGAGGTAAAACGCCTCGTTGGAATGGCTTCGTGCTATCGTCGTTTTACAAATTATTTCTCAATACTTGTAACACCAATAATTGATTTCCTATTAAAATGTAAAAAGAAACATTCTATTAAGTAAAGAGCTGAAACTTTAGTTCAAAGTGATGCCTCTGCAACGGGTCTCGATGGAGGTGAAATTCTTATTGGTTTTACCAGTACATCTCTTCTTTGAACCGAAAAAAATTGCAGTGTAACTAAAGAAAGTGTCTTGCGCTGACTTTTATTCTTCAGAAACATCGATTTTACGTATAAGGTTATTTCACTAAAATAACGGACTACTATTTACTTTTGTGGCTAAATAATATATAAAAGCGTCAACCAGTAAACTTGCTTGCTGTGCAATCTATTAACAGCTGTTTAGTCTTACGCTAGTTCATAGGGAGAGATTTCTCGATGTTGTTCAGATCTTCAGCCCCATCAGCCAGAACCCGAAATTTTTTCGATTAATAATAAAAGTTCCTAAATTCTTCGGCATGATTCTTACAGATTAATGGTTGTGTTTTCAAAAATATATATCTTCGAAGGTTTCCATAGATTAAATCTAACACCATGAATACTGTTAGTTCCAATATCTCATGTTGCAGGAAGATTATTGAGGAATGCCACGACTTGTGGTCACTTGTCACTTTAACTTTTTTAAGGGAAGGCTGTTATTGGCGACAAATGCATCAAGATGTTGCTAAGTATGCTAGGAGTTGTGAAACATGTGAGGTCTAAGAAAACACCTAACAGTGTTAGAATGGCTTTGATAAATTCTAAGAAAAAATCAATTTTCCTGTTCAAATTATTTCCCTTACGGGTCTTAGCCAACACTAATTTATTTTCTTGAAGTATTTTCATTCTATAGAACACAATGAACGCCCCAATAGAAGTTTCTTATTGACCCAACAATAGATCTTCATATAAAATTTTATTATGTTCTTAAAATCAGAATTTGTAATCATATTTATTTGTTATATCTTTACCACTATAATTACTTATCTAAAAAATTAAATAAATCTGTCGTTTGCTTTTCCACAAAAAACAAGTTCCACTCATCATTACGTATTGGAGTGATTGATCACCATATAGCTTGTTCCGTGTAGTTTGTAGTATAAGCTAAGTTAACCAAATCGTTGCAAATTGTTTAAATAAGAGAGCTCAGTGTACAGCGTGTCTATCACCATCAGGGTATTTTATATACATATATATGGAGTGTTTTCTGGTGAGAGACCGTACCAGGGAATGCGACGTTTTGACATAGTTCCTGGCGCCCATACCGATTCCATCACTTCAAATTAATAAATGAGTTTTCTTATCGAATTTTAATTAATTTAATTAATCCCCTTTCTTTGACGATTTAAGCTGCTGAGTACATGATCTTAGTCTGAACGGACATTAGCTCACTCTTTCTGGTTTCGTCCGTTACATAGTGTATAGTAGTTTTGAATGAATATAAATACACGAATAAAAATTTATTTTTATTTTGGGAAAAACAATGATCACAAAATAAAGCTAATAATTTATAACTATGTCTTTTGTTTTTTTTTTAATAGAATAATCTAGGCATGATATTACTTTGCTCAAACTTTGCCACAAAATTTTCTTTATAGAGAAACATTGTTGTTTCATTGGCAACAATGTTATTAATTTGAAAATTATGTAACCACAACTGTCTTAAGTAATATTCATCCTGTACGTTTATTAACAGGCAACGGCAGATTTTTTTTTTGAAAATTACAACAAAGCTTGTTTCCCATTTTTCGAATGATTTTTTTCGTCCAAGACAGTGAAGAAATTTTTTGCCTTCTTTAAATGTAACTCTTTGGTAATTTTAAAAAAACGAGTTTTTGCAACATCATTTCGTAGCTTAGCTGAACTTATGTCTGTCTTTTAATTTAGCCCATATTGTGCAGATATTATTTTTAGGGTATGTAAAAGATAAGTCAAAGTTTTTATTGAAAATTTCATTAAAGATTTCATAAGATACTTTATTTTCTAGATATTTGGCACTGTATCTTCTATGTAATTCTGCAACCGTCAGCTTCAAAGAAAGATATCTTTTATCCATATTACTACTTCGTTTGAAATGGGACTGAATTTCCGGTGAATTTTTTGAAAAATTATGAACAGTAGTGTGACCTGTGCGATGAGGGCTTTGGCTATGTTTTCCTCTGAAATCGCGGGAATCTTCACTTAGTTGAAGTACCTTTTTACGTAACCTACTCCTTCCAATGTCATGTGATGCCAAAAAAGCATTTTGATACAAATTTGTAAACTTTGCATCAACATTAACATTGTATTTAAATACTTTTTGCTGGACTTTATTTTTATTCTTGTATCTTTGCGTAGGAGAGCTACGAATACAACTTCTTAAATATAATTTTTGTTTGCTATGAGTCCCTAAGTTCTTGAAGCTTTGAAGAACGTTTTCAGCTGTTTGAACATCTATTTTCTGTTTGTAGTTATATCGAGGACAGTCGGAAATCATCTTCTGTTCCAGTAAATTACGAATATTCGTTTTCTTAATATTTTTCCCACAAATGGAAATGCACTCTTCTTTTTTTAAATCTTGTGTTTTATTTTCAGTTTTGTAATGATTGAAGAAATGGGAATAGGTTTAGTCACAATTGATGGTGATGCACCTTACGGTAATATGCTTCCTCGTCAGAGTCATTAGAGGATGAATCTGCTTCTATACTTTCAGAAACCCATTCATCTCCACTACTAACTAAGTAAGGTTCTAATCATATTAACTATGCACCAAAATTTAAGTAAAATCATTATTTTGTCTTTAAAACTTTCTTCTGAATCTGAAATTGCACTATTGTTTAATATAAGTGTAGAGAAAAAAATCTAAACAACACTTTTATATCATAAAGAATTAATGAATCCATATAAATTGTTAAGGTAATGCTTACAATATTGCACTTGGGTACTTCTTAACAAAATTGGGTATACAGGGTGTTAGTGAACTAATAGTACTCCGTAAGACAGGTGATAGGAAAAGTCATTTAAAATAGAAAAGCCTAGTAAAAATTTTTTCTATCTAGCGCCGTTTTCAAGAAAATGTGAAAAATAGCTAGCACTATCTGGCAACGATGTCGTACTAAAACCTTGATTATAGCCTTATGCAAATGTATTTTAGACACCCCCTAATAAATCACTAGAAAGTTGAGTTCAATTTTCTAAGAAGTTTTACCTGGGATGAATCCTTGGTCGTAAAACCGTAAATAATCTCCTGTTTGTAGTACCTACTTAAAAGGGGTGTAGGTTATTATTGTACAAATCGTTTAAAACTAGACTTCTTGTAATGGTTTGTAGGGAATAATTGAAAAAAGTAAATTAAAAAAGTTACTTGTAGCTAATTTGATGTTAGGTTATCCTGGAAACCACCATTCAACAAAAACCACTTTTTATGTAAATTAACACTGCAAAAACATAGTCAAGTTTCAAATGATTTTTACACAATTAATAATACATTGTGTAAACTGAATTACTTAGACAAGAAGTGGATTATTTTGATTACCGAAAAATGTCTATTGAGAAAGCAATACAAGCTTAATTGCTGTTTGTATTGCTTATTATTTTATTGGACTAATTTTTTGACTTTTTAAGGAGTACGTGTTTTTTTAAAAGGAGATTTGTTAAAAAATACCTACACACATCTTCACATGTCAAGGTATTCCTTGATTAAAAACTATCTAAATTATTAGTAATAGCATAAAGATGTTAGAAAAGTGATAGTACTAACATTAATTGTAAATAGAGTATAATCAGCGTCCACTGCGCACAAAAAGAAACTGAACTGAAAATGATTGCAATCACATGGCTGGCTGCAAAAACTTAGTATCGATAGTATATTCGGTAAATCCAGATGTTTTGAATTTAAGGGTATTTTCTGTAAAAATAATGTATCTTTTTTCGGTTTAATCTAGTACCGTTGTATGTAAACCTAGTAGGGGATGCAGTTAATAGCTTAAAAGCAGAACAAAGATGGCTTTGCTTCTTTGACCAAGATAAAAGAAGATAACTGACAGTAAAAGGAACAAACCACCTGCAATTCAGTGGAATGTCTGAGTTGACTAGGATTAAAGAAGGAGAATGTGTGAAAGTGAAATTTTCTTTTCAACTAGTGCAGAGTTGCCAATTCTCTTAGTAATTTCATTCATGCAGTTTTCGTAATGCATTTTGTTCTTTTGTGGCTAAACTAATAATTTTACAAAAAAATTTTACAATACTTTTTTATTAGGCTGGATGAGACCAGTCTTCTGAACAAATCTCAAAGTAGAATCTTCATTAGTTATTGAATAATAACGTATGAAAGTTTGGAACTTTATTAATCGTTTCTGGGAAAACCGTTGAGATTTGACCATGGTTGTATAAAACTTTTCTGTTTGTATTGATGTCCCCTACCACCTGTTCCCCCGGACTACTATTAGTTCACTAACACCCTGTATATTTATCTTAAGCATTTCTTCCTCTAAAATTAGAAGAATGTCAAACGCCAGCTACATCTTATTTATAGTATATAGGAACATGTACCAATCGGTCTTAATGCAGAAGTTCAAAAGACCGCATCAATTAAATATGCAATTCAAACCCTTTCGATTAAAATGTGTAAAATTTTTTTACGCATAAACCATGGGTTTACGAATTCAAAATATGATAAGAGTAAAGCTTGGCACAGAATAGTTAATAAACCAATCAGGACACACCTCCAATCAATTTAAAATACTACTCTATACAGTCGTATAGATCAGAGCAATGTAAAGAGTGATACACAAAATTTGCATTACGGTTGGCCACGGACAGATTAATACTTTTATCAGTAGTTTAAATGAATATGATTTCATGTGATAGACAGTTTAGTTTACAAAAATTATTTAGCTTCTTGTTTGTTAAACAAAATAATGAAAACTGTAATAAAAAAAAGCGTTTTACTATCACAAAATACTAGAAAAGGAAATATTGTAAATTGTAGCTTTGTATAAACTACAGTTGCATGAGACAGAATTGTTATTTTCCTTTCACGGCTTTGTTTTTTTGAACAAATGGTTTTACAACTTTTCATTTTTCACTTTAGTCAGCCCTTCTTTTACCTCCCAGCTAATTTCCAGAAATTCGTTTACGCGAACGTGATCGGCTTTTTGATTTTGAGTTTCTACCTAACATTTTAAAACGCCGAGATTTATTTTTTCTATTTCTATCGGTAGAAACGCTGTTCAATATTCACTGCAAAAGGGGTAACTGATGTAAAGGTTAATTTAAAAACTGAATCGCTCTCAAAATGCTACTGGCGATGTTGATTTCAGAGAATTGTAAATTATTTTGGTAATTTCCAGTGGGATATATTTTCCAGACTCAAAGTTCGTTGTGAAAATTATAACGGGGAAGTTGCGAAACACGTAGTTAAAAAACTGCCCTCTGTAATATAATATGTTTGAGTTCACTCTCTCGGGAAACCTTTGTGACGAAGGAAAATTATTATAAGGAGATTTTTATAAAAGAATGAATGCCAGGAAGGTCAAGTCGAAACATTACATTTACGTTGTTGTTTTTAAGTTCACCCTGCAAAAATGATAAATATTTAAAGTTACTGAAGGACGAGTTACCTTTTATGTATATATAGTCAATGCTATTAATGTTAAAATAAATATCATGTTCCTAATATAAAATTCATTAGCTCTTTTAAATGACCTTTATGTATGCCCGTTTGTTGTGGGCAAATTGATTTTGTATTTAATGCCAGCTCGAAGCAAACCCTATGAAATTAGGTTTAATATTGTTTGGTGTCTGCAGATTATAAATGTAAATTATTCAGGATTGCGCTTGTTACGTCAACATTTTTCCATTATGAGGCTTTGTTACAAACTGCAAATTCTAATAAAATATCATCAGATAGAAATTACTTTATTTTATTTCTCAAGCTAATGGTGAATCTGTTTTTATTTTATTTCGATTACGAAACTTTTAAAGAATTTTCGATAATTGCTGTAGTAGAAGAGGTAATAATTTTTTGAGTGGTTAGAATCAAATTACAAACTTCTGCCTCTTTAAAATTACAGTACGTAAAGCACAACACATCTTGCACGAAATAGTGCAAGAATTTTCATTAGAAGAGGTCAATGAAACCCATTAGTATATTTATTTTGACAGGTTAGAAACTCACTTTCAGGAAAAAGGTTTTCGCTTGCACAGAACGCATCATCTGAGACAGATATCAGTTCTACTTCTCCTTGACTGAAGCTGTTCTCGTCAAGTTCCCGCTTTAGACCACATACATAAAATTGCAGGTAAGTGAATGTGTGCACGCTGAAAGTGCTTTAAAAATTAAGTAACAGAATAACAAATTTTGGAAGAAGCTTTCTAAAAGATCAATAGCTGTTGTACTGACAAGAAGTGGTAATAAATATAGCTGTTTTCATAGGATTCAGTGTTTCTTCTTCATATTCAAAATTTATTTCGGTCGTAGGTTCTATACTATTCCACAAGCTGTGTTTAATAGCCAGGAGTTTGTTTAGTCTGACAGCTACCTAACGTAGTAGACTGTGGGTAGTTTGGAATTTTCCCTTGCTAGTGGAAAATACGGTACCAGGAAAACGTTAATGTTTGTTACTATAATTTTATCTGTCTCAATTTCTACTTGACACTTTAATTTCTTTTTCAAAACGACTTTTGTATAAAACCAAACATTAGTAGATGTTTTTTTAGAAATCCAATTATTTCTAAAAAATAATAATAATAAAAATAAAAATAACCAATTAATTACAACCCTAAAGTGAAACCTTACTTTCATCTTGAATAACACATTAGACGAAAAATATATTTGTGCTTTGTGAATGATACAAGCCATTCAACAGTCTGCTGGCTCTACATACTTATACTGACAATCCAAACCGCTATAAAATAAGAAATCTTTTGTTAAGTTATTTTATAAGATTTAAATATCGTGATAATAAGTTTATCTTTGAACACACGGTATTAGAAATTCTTTTTTAAAAATTCATCTTAAGTAGTGTGCAACCAGAAGAATAAAGACACAATTCTTTCGAAACAAGTATTCAAGCCGTTTTGGAGACTTTTCCTGTTTAAATAAATATGTCAACATAATCAGAGTTTCAAAGTTTGGTAGTAAAATATAAGTCAATTCTTTGGGAATACTAGAGAAGGAACAGATTTAGAAAATGCAAGATAAGCATGCTGTGGAGACGTGGCCGTAAGTCACCAAAACAAAGTAGTATCTCTGTGTACACTAGACACAAACCCATTGAAACTTGTTTGTTTGTCTAATAGTACAGTGTGATATCCTAACCGGTGATGCTGCTGAAAAACCAGTCTATTTAAGGTAATTGGTTCTTGTGAAACTCATTTATAAGATTGAAGTAAACTGCGTTGACGGTTATATATTTTGGGTATTCCAAGCTAAGACACCTAAGTTACTGTAACGGTTTGTGTTATCATTATTATTCTACTCTAAAGAAGGACACTTTGTAGTCTCGAATTTCTCTAGCATCTAAATCCAGCTTCTTGAGTTTGATCTACTGATGTACTGGGTCATTTTTGGCCAAAGTACGTATGGTGTCCAGAGACGGCTATCTCGTTCCTAAAGCAGACAACGCAAAGTTGGTTTCATGTAAAGAAACAAGTACTTAATTACTTGTTTAAGTTTACCTAGTTTGCCCTTATGTATAAGCAGGTATGTCTAAGCGATTTTTGACTAAAAACTAAATTTTCTAATAAATTAATACAGCGAAGTAAAGTAAGTGCGTTAGGCTTAAAATTGACAGCATAAATCACACTAAATTATTGTGACCACTGCCAACTGGTTAGTAGGTGTAATATAACTGTTCGGTGATGTTCAAGTCTTGATCGATAATGTTTTGAAATGGCCAGGAACGCTAACATTGAAAACCCAGACAGAATGTTATTAAAAAGAGCGGCTGGACTGTCGGTGCACTGCATATGATAAACTTCGCTCTTTCAGGGAGGAATATATGAAGTCAAACGTTGTATTGCGAAACGCTTCTTGTATATCCAAGAACTTCCAAACAGAGAGTTTTTGTTTGATGCAAAGTCTTTTCAATTCTGTAGACCAAAGAGTAAAGCATAGTTGTGGTTGACTTACCAGGTATTTATGTTGAAGTAATGTAAAGTTAAGGCAATCCGTGCATCTTCTCTAATAGTTGATTATTAGTTTTTCAACATAAAGGTCAAGACTAATGGGCCTAAATGTCGAGATATATGACAGGTGGTTGTCTATAGAGATAATTACCACATTGACACTTCTTCAAGAGATATATATATATATATTCCAATGTGAGGGTCAGCGTGGCTTAAATGTGGTACAAGCGCGGTGCGATAGTTTCCAGTTTCTGTTGCAGGAGATCCGCAAAGATAGGTACCGATGACCAATAGAGACTGTAATGTCATTTTAAAATTTGTATTAAATCCGTCCCTGTCTTTCGATTGTGTCCAGATATTTGTTTTTCTGACGCGTAATATTCAAAAGGATGTTTGTTAAAATTTTTATTTTAAGAATTAATAAATCCGTTGTCTCGCCTTCTGGGTACCAACGAACGTGTCTTTTGTCGTTTTCGGTTGTTTTCCTGACATCGAGATCTAGACGTAAATAAAAAGATTCGTGTAACTTCAGTCGCATTTGCTGAAGTCACACGGCCTCTGTTAAGTCAAGTTCATGCTAAAATTCTAAAGAGTGGAAAATTTTTATTATCCTATAAGAGTGCTTGCATTTCGACCTGTGAGGGCTTAAATCTGGCTTTTTAACCCCACTCCGGCTAATCACGAACTGCGTGACGGGAGACGCAGAGATTCATTCAGATCAAAGCTTAGCTTTTGAGTTAACGTGCGGGGTAAATACTTGGTTGTTTCGTTTTACCTCTGCAAATCCCTAAGTGGTTGCGAGCCTATTTTAATTTGGAAAGATTGTCTTATTGAAAGAGAGATCCGACTCCAAAGAATTCGGGTTTCGTTGGGTCCTTGTCGTGTTTTTCACGGACGAAAACCGGTTCGTAAACTGGAAAGTGATACTTGGAACATTTTCTTATTGTGGAAGTGATTGGTGGTGTCCAAATTCACGCTGGTATTTGCCAGGAAATATAAATTGTAGAGTGTAAAACGGAAAGGATTTGGTTCTTTTGATTTATCGTTTAGTGGCATAGTTTTGTTGCAAATAAAAACTGCCCGCCCCGCAAGAAAAAGAGAATGTGAGACTCGAAGTAAATTAATATTAAAGTTCTGTATATAAACGCTTGATCTTTTGTGTTCCTTGATCATAATAAAACTGAATGTTTATTTGAACATTGGAGAGGCCGGCGTTCGCATAAATCACGCTGCGTACCGTCTTGGAAGATTGTTGTTACCGTGGACGTCCGAATTGAACTGGTGATCGACTCATCGGATCTTCAGAACAAACACCAGGCAGAAATACCTCGCTTTGTACGTAAGAAAGAACTATTTGCTTTGTTTATTTGTACATTTAATTGTTGTTGCGTTTGGTGGAAGTCTGGAGAAATTGAAACATAAAAATTTTATGTAAAAGTTTTTCATCAAATAAAAATAATTTCGATTTAGTATAATATTATTACATTTACAATTAATATTTAATTAGTTTGTAACAGGAACGTTTCCAGGTAATATTAACTGGTTTTACTTTGATTATTGCAATATAAAATTATTACATAAACAATATTTTGTTCCCTTAGTCCTAGGGATAAAGCTAATAACCTTTGGCAATCGTTTTTTGTGGTTGAAAAGTTCATTTGTTGTTACTCTGAAATGATTGGCGAAATTTATAAACTAATGTAGTGTTTGATTTTGACTTTCTTATATCTTAAAAATTTAGCGTGTCGAAATCGTTTTGCTGATTTTAACAATTCTTTTTGTTCTTTTAATTTTATTCTCCAGTATAAATTAATTTAGATTGACTACTGTTATTATTTGTTCTGTTATTCTGTGTTTTTTGTTTGATTCTTTACTCATTCATTTGAATAATAAATGTAAAATAAGGTTTATATTGTGTATTTTTTTCTTGTGAATGGGTTACCAGGTCCAGGTGTAACAACAATAATTTTGTTTTCGGTATAGTTTGTCTTTTGGCTATTAAATAACACGTGTGTGCTGAGTAAGATTTCTTTTGAAACATATGTTCCTTTGTTCAAAGAAACTTATTGATTTGTACTTCTGATAATTAAAAAGGAAGCATTTGAAAGACTTCCTTGTCAAAATTATTAGTATCAATCAAGTGTTTATACAACTTTTTGTTGAGTCTCGACCGTAAAAGTGATTTTAATAAGACTTCCACAAGGTAAGTTATATACAGGGTGTCGGATTCACGAGTAGTCGTGTGGCCGACTATAGGAACCCTTCAATCTATGACTGCTGGCGCTCTCTATTGTGAACATCTGCTGATTTATTAAGAGTTTTGGAATTGGTGAGCTCTTCTTTGTGTGTGTTTAGGCAAGTTTATTTAGAATCCACCCCGTCTGCGGCATAAGCTACGGTATTTAACATCAGCCATTGGTCTTGACGGGACTTGTGTTTACTTTTGGGCATTTTCCGGTTACAAGACCACTTCCAGCCAGCTGCCATTGACGATCGTGGATCCAAGGAAGTATACCATCACTAGGTTGACTTTTCGGAGCTGATAAAACCAACATCAGGAAACCTCAGGGTATCTATTCTAGAATCAAAGTTCTTCTGCACCGCCTTTTGTTTGTCTTTTGCAAGTGACAGTTATATTGGTGTCAGTTTGATTGTGTTTTAGTGCAGATTGTCCTATTAAAAAGATATTTGCAAAGGTCTTGCAACTCAAAGTTTAACCACAGCGATCTCCGAGTCCTTTTAGTTTTCTGTAAAGAAGAATTAACTTACCATAGAATGAAGTTATCATCGCCAAACAAATATTTGTTGCACACGTTTCTAGACAGAAACCAGGTTGTCTGAGTCAAAAGTCCTCGGAAATAAATTCCCAGGAAACTTCTAGAAATGCGTTTTCGAGACTCAAATTTTCTTTGAATTCTAATTTGAAGGGTATCAAAACGTAGAAGCTGAAGAGAATTGCAAAGTAAGTATCATACACTTTTAATTAAAGAGACGTTACAGATGCAATTTGGACTTATAGACTTATATAGTTAAGTTGATGTGATAATGATTCAAACACGATATTCTTGAACTACGTTTTGTTGACCAGAACTAGTTGAATCGCAACGAGAAATTTGTAACTTGAGTAACCTTTTCTTACGTTCAAATTAATTTGTTGATAAGATGTGCTTTGTTATAATTCAGTTGCTTATTAATTTAAACTTTGTTTAGTTTCAATGTGAATGTGGAAACGAGTCAGTCTAATAAAGTGTGAAGGCATTCTAAAAGATTCAGGGCTGCTATGCAAAGGGAGGTGCGATGGATGTACTACACCGAAGACTTTGATGCTAAAGACTTCAAAATCTCATTTGCATCTGGGTATCCAAAGGTTTTTGCAGGCCTCTAATGGAAGTATGAAATTAATTAGTCTTCGAAATTTTGTGTCCCGCCTTCCGTAGTTGAGATTTGTCAGTTAATTAATTTGGAGAGATTGATAGTCTCCAATAAAGAGTCAAGGTGGATTCTACGCAAGGGAAATCAACACTACTTACTGCATTGCTTCAAAACAAATTGAAGAAAAAGCCTTAAAAAATTTAATTGTAGAAATGAGTTAACTAACACACTAATTAAATATCGCAATAACAAATCAATTACAGGTACTTGCCATGCTCGATTAGCAACAATGCAGAATTTTAACAAGGTTTATAAGAAAAGGAAGGAACTACAAAATGTGTTGTATTAAAAACTCCAAAATAAAAATCTGTAATAATAATAATAATAATAGTAATAATAAAGGGTCATATAATACGCACGACATGCTTTCACGCAAACAAAAACGTTCGTAGTTTACTTGACCTTGTTCTTTTCGTTTGAGCCAGTAATATCTGTAATGTACCCTTTAATTACAAAACAGATCTTGTTTCCTGAATACAGATTAGATATTAGAGGCAGCAAAACCTTGTTCAATCGATAAAGTTAAATATCAACCTTTTGAGAATTTAGGAACAAGAACATAATGACATTTTTACATAGTTCATTGATGAACTTTTATCCCTTGTTAATATGTCAAACTCTGTTGTACCCAAAAGATGCAATAAATCTAGCTGCATACATTTCTCCTAGAGCAAAAAATAATTTTTGGTTTTGATATTTGCTTATTTAATACGTTAAATTGTTGTTAATTAGATAGCTTAACTTCAATTATTTGAAACTAAACATGAGCCTTAATTGTTTAAAGGTCACATTCGTTTTCATTTATTATTTAGAAATATATAAATATGTAGTATAAAGCCAGAGAAACCAGGAAAAATTTCTAATTAACAAAGTAAAGTGCTTTATTCGAATATCTAAAACGTGTTGATTGAATTCTCTTTAGTAAACTGTAAATGGTCAGATCTAAAAGGAAAAAATCAACAAAACTAAGGAAGGGTTTTCTAGAGAGCATTCTAGCATACCTTTAATATTAGCAAATCGATTTGAAGAATTCTGCTATGTATTCAATACAAATTTTTCGGAAAGAGAATTTGCAAATGGTACAAAAATTATTAAGATTTCCTAACAAAATTCAAAAATTTTTATTATAAAAATAAAATTATTAGGGTCTCGTGTTGGATACAGTTTTATTTCTTTCAGATTAATTGAGTGTACAATAATTCTTTGAGGCAGCAGAACGTTTCATCATAAAATTAATTCTCATCGTTAACAAAGTTCTAATATTTCTATTCAAAATCTTTTTGGCTATTTCTTGCCCAATGTTGCTATAAATAGAAGAACAACCACAAATGCAATTATCCCTTGAATAATTGAAAAGAAGAGGTCGCTGGTACGGTGGAACAGAGTTAATTGAATTATTCATGTCTAATTGCCACGATAATGAAGTTAGCCGGGTGGTGTGTATTGAATTGTGAACCTACATGTCGCTTTGCGCTGAAGTTTGCCTCGTCACCAGTAGGATAGCGGCTGCACCAACTAGCATCCAAGGCAGACCCATATTAGGACATCTGAAAATATAAAAAAGCGTTTATTAGAAACATTAAGTTCGTAATGTGGTCGGCTAATTTTTTTAAATAAAATCCAAACCATAAAAAGCACGCGGTAAGGATGTGGGTGGATATAGTTATCGTTCAATCTATTGCTTTTTACATTGACGTACTAATCGAAGCGTTTCTATTTTTAGAAAACCTTTTCGTTTAAGCAGAAGTGGGTACAAATAAATAATAAGCATTCATGAGGTAATTACTTTATTTGATTAAATATCAATAAAAGATTATTTATAGTATTAAGTATAGTGTTTACGTGAGAAGATAACAAAGTGTCAAAACATGCTTTTATGGCAATTTATGAAGAATGTTTGGAAAGTTATGAAAACGTTCGGTAGGGTTTTCTCATTTAAAAAACTTTTTTATTGGTGGGAAAAAATGTCTAACTTTTTTAATAGAATGATATTGATCTTATAAGGGCACAAATCTAGCAAAACAGATTATACAAAAAATTGTTTTTTTATGACAAGTTACATTAAAGCTATCTCAATAGTTCAGATTGGGGTAGTATAGTCTCTTTCTCTAAATAAACTTAGGCTTTGAATAAAAATTTTAATCTAGTCTCTGCAGACGTTAAATGTAGATGTTATAAATTAAGATATTTTTTTTTTTACTGTCACTTTGGTTGTAGGCTGTGCTGACTAACTGAAACTTCTGAATAATTATGTTATGTTAAAAAAATAATAATAGTAATAATCAGAATATGATAAATATTTCATGCGTATGCTTTTTACCAACTGTAATGTAGTCAAGCAAATTATACAATAAATCTTGCTTGCTTTTTTGTTATCTTTCTGATTTTCCCCCTCTTCAGGTTTAGCAAACAAAATTGTAAACATCAGTAATGATTTGTTCTCCGAAGTTCTAATACATCTGTCCTACTCTTTTAGTTAGGTTTTTGATTTATCTACATATTCGTCAATTTTACATTGATTAAATCAGCTGCTGACACTTGTAGGCGAGATTCTGGACTTATGGACTGACCTGGAAGTGAGTTAATTCTTTGTTTAAACCTACTTTTAAGCATTATACCAGATTCACTAAACGAGTTTCTAATTTTTTGGCTTTTCTGACAAGATATCAATTCCACAGAAAAGGTACTTATTAAGAACATTCTGCATCCAAAACGGCATGCACTAGTACTACTTATGGGTAAAGTTTTAAGTCTGAGACATGTGTTGTTCTTTCATAAGTAGCCAAATATGGTGGCTTTCGTATTGTCTGTAACTTACACTTTAATTTTATTTCTGGTGGAAGACCAGATTTTTTGGAATTTTGGAACATTGATGTGCTACATGGATTTATTGAACAATAAAAATTGTGAGTTTGATATTCGACTGAAAACTAAGATACGACATGTATGTACAGAAGTACTAAATAAAAACCAAACGAACGTTGATTTGATTAGACAGTGTTGAAGATCTTTAGGTACATAACAGTGTTGGACCATGAATTATAAATTTCTTTTATTTGAAGTTAATTTGTCTGTTTATTTATTGTTATACTTGTCAGCTCTGCATTGTTTTCAAATGTTAACTTAAATGTACACACATCTTCATGCAACACAATGCTCCTTGTCATGCAGTAAAGACAATCGGGGACTTATACTCAGAAACAAACCTAGAATTGCTCGATTGGCCAAGAAACAGTCCAAACTGTAATCCAATCGAGAATATATGGGCTCTATTAAAGAAAACCGTACAAGAAAAGATGTCAAAAAAGAAGGAAGAGTTGATATCTGTAATTAGACATGTATGGGAAAAAGACGATGAATTATATAACATTATTTAAAAAATCTATTCAATCAATGCCCAAAGGAATAACGGAAGCTATTAAGACTCGAGGCGGGCACACAAAATACTAGAAAATGAGTTAATTATGTTTTTAGATTTACTCAAACGTTCTGTTAAAATAGATTTAAAAACTAGATAAATAAAAAATTCATAATTTATTGTTCAACACTGTATACTGTTGGGTTTAAACATGTATTTTTGAAAATTACAATGAATAGATCTCTAAGTAAAACAAATGAATTTGGGGCTACCCAAGCATTATTTTACTATGCAAAAACAATTGTACGGTTCCATAGGTGTACATCGGAGAATTTAAAGCGAGGGCTTGTTGCAAATATTGGAACAAGGTTTGGAAGTCATATGTGGCAGGTCTATGTATATAACCACAAAAAGCTTTTACGAAGATAAAATTAAGCTAACTATGGAAATGCGGTTTTTACAGACTAACTTAGAATGGTCACTTGTATCTTATTAAGACATATTGAAAGTTAGTTCCAGTCTTATGTTTCGGAAAATCACAATTCTTTATCAAAAGAGTTTTAGTTCTATTAGGCTAGTTGCCTAAGGTGGAACGTTTTACTATCATATCTGCCCGAAAAGGTTAAGAAATAATCTTGTCACACATGGTCATAAAATCGACAACCGATGCTTTTCCGAAAACAAGCTTTTCATGAAATCTACAGTAAAAATTAATGAATGAATGAAGCAAAAGTCTAAAAAGCATCGAAACATTGCCACCTAAAAAATTAGTTGCGCTTTATTTCAAATAAACAACTGTAAAGGTGGATATCAACTTATTCAATCAAAAAATAATAAATTAACATTGTCGTCTTACTTGTTATTTCAATTCATATGTGTTAAATGTTATAGTAAAGTTAAACGATACAGAGTATTACAAAAGAATGTTGTTTATGAGTTCAGTAGAGCAATTTGCAATACTGTATATAGCACCTTGTTTGCAGAAGTCTGCTTATAAGTAAAAGCTAACTAAGAGTCTTGCTTGATGGAGTCCCACTTTCGAGCAATTTCCCATTTAAAAACTTTCATTTTTGATGGTGTATAACTTTTAACCCGCAAATCTTATGTCATGAAGGTTTTCCTCAAACATGGAATTTGCGAGACGCCAGAAAATGAATGAAGGGAAATTGTATTTATTGATTATCATCTTGTTATGCCTTTACTAAAGTGTTTTGCAATTGAAGAGCTTTTTTCATAGATATGAGAGAATAAAACAAACTAAATATAGTATTAATTGTTTAGTCAATATAGTTTCCTATTATATTCATTGTTCATCAGTATAAACTATTGTTATTTATATTTTCTAAATACTAGAAATATGCCTTTCTTGGTTATGCATACTTAGCAGTAAATAAATAGTTTGTTAGTTTGGTGTCTCATCTTTGGTTTTTTCGTCACTTATTGGGGGTGTGTTTAATTAAGCAAACTTTGAATGATAAGGTGGGTCTACATTTCCAGCAATTTTTTGCAAACTTGTTTTCTTTTTGTTTTGTTTTAGTAAATATCTTGTTATACAGTCGATTTCTGTTCAATACAGCAAACATAACCATCATAGTTTAGCATGCATATTAATTAAGTAGTAAAAGAAATGTTTGTTCAAACAGGGATAAGCATGTATCTTCGTTAATATTCACGATAGAGCAAAACAACTTGGATAAAAAATGAATGATGCAAATCAGGAGACTAGATGTGTAAACGTGAGATTTTGATATTCTGTTATACTGCTAGGGATCGGTAGTCAATTATTTCTTCTTGAAGAGCATGGTACATTTTTTGTTTTTTTATTAAATAAAGAAGCTTCTCCTCTTTTTGGATATGTAAAAATTTCAAAGTCTTACATAACAAAATTCCCAAAATAAACGAGTATTTATTGAACAAGGTTATAATTATTATATAACAAAAGAAAAAAACAGTAGACAATGGAAATTATGCGTTGATCTAGAAGATATTCTACTGGCAGTTAGGCATGAATCATGGCTTGAACAAGACAGAGCTTCCTCTCATAATGGAAAAAGTGTTTGAAACATCTTAAATTTCAAATTTGGAAAAGTATCTGGACAGCAAATGGCGGTTTCATCCTTTGGTCAGCTAGCTAATCAATTTTAGAATCCTGGGAATCTGGAAATGCATTAAACAATAAGCTTAGGTTATTGTTTTGGTAAATATAAAGAAAGCAAAACTGTCAGGCATGTCAAAAAATAACTTCTAAGCTGTGCATTGCAAATAATGGAGCATAAACTTGTTGTTTGATACATCCTCACACAAAGAATTCCAGTCAGGTGATCTAGCTGGCTAAGTTACGGGGACACTATTTGCTTTCAGATAATCACAAAATTTCCAATGTCTATCGTGTTTCTTGTTATAGGTATAATAATATTATAACATTGTTCAATAAATATTCAAATTTTGTAAGACTATGATATTTTCATATATCCAATAAAAAGGAGAAAATTCTCTATTTAATAGAGAAACAAAAAATGTATCATGCCATTTAAGAAAAAATATTTGATCATCGCCCCCTTAGCGGGAAAACCTAACATCGAGTTTCATGTTTATCATCTAGTCGACTGATTTGCGACATTCATCTTTTATCTAAAGTTTTTTTGCTGCATCGTGGTTATTAAAAAAGAGGTCCTGTTTGAACAAACCTAAAGTATATCACACATATGAAAATAGCTTGATTTGCTTAGTTGAGAAAAAAATTAGTTAATTAAAGGGTAAGCTAATTAAAAAATTGTGTCTACATCAGCAAGAAACAGAAATAGAATACAAATAAATACCTGCATCTAAAACAATACAGATGTTGGTTTGATTAGGTGAAAAAAATCATTCTGATAATTTTTAGCAGATCATTTGCATGTGATATGATGTATAGCCACTTTTTCAACACATTTGGTACAACAATACAGACTTGATATTCTTTATAGGCATGTTATTTGTTTTCAGTTTCTTTCTACCAATTTTGGTTTTCAGAATATCCCGCAATTACGAGCATTTACAGCAAAGATTATGAAATTTTAGCTTTTAAAGTCTTAATAACTACTTAATAATCCTATAACAGTTATTCATAAATTTTGGTTAAGAAACAAAATAGGGTTATTTTTTATCAGTGTTTTCTGTTCTCATAATAATTATAATAATAATAACGTCTCTCTTATATGTGTTGCACTCCTTTTGTTTCTATTATGATAATTGCTAAGAGTATTGCATCCCATCTGCGTGTTAAATACAATCTAAGAACACGCACAAAAAAAAGAAAACCACTCTGGGAAATTAATTTTACACGCTTTAAGAGGTTCATCAGTTATCACTCAGGAAAACTAAGTAAGTGGTTAAAATAAACTTCCAAGAGGCAGTGTCGCGTCAAATCGGCGTCAGTGGCTTTTGAAGACACTGGATAAAACAGATCTTATCCATTTTACTTAACACGTAAATGCTAGAAGCTACAGACACAAAATGACTTCTTAAAAGCTTTTACAATTTTTATCGTAAATCCTGCAAAGTACACTTTTCGAAGCAAAACATTAGAAAACTGTGCAGCTACACGTGCGTTATGTTGTTTGCTTAAGCAGTTTAAATTTTTAATTAACCGTATAAGTTTAAATTAGAAACTCAAACAAATTAAAGCTTTTAAGGGGATGAAGCAACTACTAAATTAGATAGTTCAGTAAGTGGGTAATCTTCATCACTTCAAGGTATTTTGATGAAATTTATATCAACCATCTATCTCTGAAAATATGTTATATAAACAGTGGAAAGTTACAGCGACAATATTGTTAGGGTGTTTCAGTTTATTTAAACTTGATGAAACATGAACGCGCACTGATAGACAAACACCACCTAGAATTCATGAGTTATCTATCATTCCCCCCATGACAGGCAAGCTCCATTTGAACCTTTTGAATAACGCCTACTATAAACAGCTAGCAGGACAGAATAACACATAAGCCAACATTTAATGTATAGTTATTACAACATACTATTGTTATATACACGTTGATATTGACAATAAGTAGGGTGTTGGGTTCATATTTATGTTTTGTGCATTCAATCATTGGGGCCAAGTGTCGATATTTCGTGTTTCGTATTTACAACAAGGCTGATTGCATGATTCCGATAACTCAATAAAGAGATTGCGTGACTGTTGCTTGGTGGCACAATTACTATCTTTCTCTTAAGGGATGGTATTGTTAAAAAGTTTGTTAAAATTATGTAGTATTGTCTAAAAATGTAATAAACACCCTGATTGATATTAAACGCTGTTGTAAATTATATACCTACATAACTGTAATTATAAAAAAATTCAAATTATTAAAAGATATTTAAACCATAGAACAATACTACAGTCAATAAAAATTGGGTATTCTCAAGCTCATCTGTTGTTAATAGAAAATTAAGTTGTCAATTTCAGAAGATAATTTATTCACTTTACTTTCGTAGAATACTGTTCATCTTTATCTAATTGTCCCCTAGGCCGAAAATATAAATTGTGGATCAAGGTTAGTAAAATAATCTGTTTACACTCCCTTCTATTGGTTTTCTCCATTTCATTAACCTAATATCTTTTACTGTTTGGTTTTTCAAATTCATTAATTTCCTCATAATTTTCTTGATAACTCTAGTTTTATCAGATTTCACTCTCTGACCTGCCCCATTCTATTCTTCGTGCCTTCTAATTCTACCATCACCGTATACATACATATTTTGCTGTCTTTTTACTTTAAAAATTTATTTCTAGAGCTGCTTCTATTCATCATTCTATTGTTTTAATTAGTTGTCCATTAAGATTTGTCAATACTGCTACTTCTAGTAACATGCAGATAATAATACACTCGATGACTTTGTCTAATTTACTGTATTTTATAATAGCTTGTAGTATTAAAATATAAAATGGATCTCCCTTTCTTACTTATTTGTTGACTTTATGTTTTTTTCATTTTGTTTAAATTGTTAGCTTTTCTCATTCTCAGGTTTAGAACAATTGCGCCTCAAAGGCGAAATATATTACGGTTACTCTTATATACTCGGAAACAATTCAGATTAAGTATCTTGAATTTCTAATTTCTAGCCTCTCCCTTAATAGTCTATACATTATGGCTTGGGAATGGAACGTACAGAGTACACTCCAAAATAGCCCATTAGAGGAAAAAGTGTTTTTGGCCACCTACAAGATAACCAAAGTAGAGAATCGGCTAAGGTTACATAGAAAGTAGTTTATCACAAATCACAACCAAGGAACAATGCATGGATGACAGACAGTTCTTTGGAACATGATAATCTGAAAAACTAAAGTGCGTAAGAAAGCTTCGTCTTGGAACAACACACCACGGTCTTTTAGGTGAAAATCTATCAAGTCTGAGTCTGTAGAAAAGGCAAACGAACTCGAGAGACTTGCAGTCAAATATACTGGTTTGGGACCAAAATCCTTTTCTCGGATTTCTAGGTAACAGATTACGGCAGATCTGAACGTATTGGCTCACGAGACTAAAAAGGCAAGAACCATATACTAAACAAGCTTAACCTGTCAAAGCTGAACTGGCATAGGGCAAGAATCGAAAAACTCTAAATTTACTAAATGAGATCCTGACAGGCCACATGTCCTAAATGCGAGAAGAATGAAGAAACATGTTTTTACACTTAGGAAGTATTGTAGGGTATGAGGTGTAGAGGTTTGAAACTTTCTAGGTCGTTGCTCTTCTAAGCAAGGAGTTAGAGTCAGTGCAAGAGAAAACACAAAGAAAAGCTTTCTTTTCAGAAAAACAGTTGATAACAACTTATTTGTAGGTTGAATCAAGTAGTTTCTTACTTCTTCAAGAAGACAGTTTTTCGACGTTTCCTTGAATTTGTATGAGCTCCGGCTCCATTATTTAAGCTTGAGAAAAGTGTAAAATTGGTCAGCTTCGAGAAATCTCTGTACTTTTCGGTGCGGATGGTTACTGAAATGTGTAAGCATTTTTGACACCCGTGATTTACAAAGATTAGAAATATTTTTAATTTCATAACCTTCTTTAGAACGTTTAGATGTTCAACCGCTGACTTAGGATGTAAAACAATAAAAACTTAGTTAACAGTCAACAAGTTAGTTTGTGTTCTCCAGTTGACTATTCTAAACGTAAACTTAGAGAAGGTACTACCAAGGTATTAAATGACATTAAACAAATTCCTCCGTGTAGTTTTGTGTTTAGCAGTTTAGTGAACTTAGTTTTATATTTTTCAACAATGTGAAAGATTCCTTGGTTTTGTTGATACAATAACATCTAGGTAGTTTTAAGGATTTTCTTCTGGAAATGATAAGATATTGTCAATGTGAACATTGAAGAATTTCTTCCATATAATAACTGCTTAACCGAATCATGATAAGCCAATAACTTGAGGTTGCCCATATAGGGGAAACTTAAACTTGGATACGATCTATATATAGTGTGTGATTTCTGTAAGCTTTATTAGACGAAAATTTGGTATATTATTGATTTTCGTGCGTGCTTCTAATTATACGTTATTGTTCTTGCTTTCTTCTCTCAACACGTCTGAATATCAATATAAAATCTCACGTAGATAAACGAGAATCACTTTGTTTTTCGACCTAAAGCCGCCATAATTGTTGAGGTTCGCAGCGATATCATTGGTCATGAGCTTTCCCTATACAAAAGTTACTGTATGTGATTTCGTCTTGCACGTGCAACCCAAATCCTACTTTTAGTTATTAAGTAAAGTTGATAAAGGGTTCATACCAAGAGAGAATCAAGTGAGATTTTTGCTATATTAAGGAACTTTATTAAACTTTCGTGTGATATTTTCCAATTTGATTTGATCTTTCTACTAATCTGCATGATATATGTCGGTCTTTTTTCTGTAATAAACACGGTCTAATTTCGAATGAGTGAGTTTGGATACAAGATTTTTTCCGTTTTTGAAACTATTGAAAATAATAATATTTCTACATGTCCTACTTTCACTTTCTTTTCTTTTAATTTAAAACTCAATTTTTTGAATGAGTTTCTTTTTTGTGATGATGTTTTATATTTCAGTGCATTAAAATGCTTTCATACTAAAAGCTTACTCATGTAAAGAGTTACAGTAAATCTCCTGATTTCACTAATGTTCTATTCAACAATTCATAATAAAATCCTGTATTTACATGCACTGGCATTAAACGATACTTTAATTTCAAATCGATACATCGATTGGGTCTAAATAATTGGATTATATCACCACCACAAAGCGTTTTAGCGAGGCCCACGTCGAGGATAACAAGGTTAAAATACTAAATGCTGCTGGAAAACGTAAACCCTAGTGTTTTCAATTTAAAATAAAACAAAAGAATTAAAAAGAAATCAGAATTGTACGTTGCAGGTTTACGGTACGTGTCGGGAATTTTACTACGGTTACAAGATCATTAGGCTATCACTGCGGCTTATCGAGTATCAGAGTAGTCATTTCATCAGCAATATTTTCCCGGCGGTCCTCTGAAAACAGTACTATGAATTCGTTTGGTTTTATTAGGAAAGCTACCCGAAACTGGAAACTATGTAAAATCCACGAGAAACTTGTTAACTCGTTGACTTTCGTTTTGGAAATTTGCATTTAAGTTGTTTTGCAAACTTATAAATAAAAGTACGATTTTTGCCCTACTTTTTTTATAATGAGTTTGCTCAAACTGTTTATATTATCAAACGTTTTAAAAATTGCGAATAAAATAGTTAGGCTTGAGTAACTTGACTTCAATTAAGCATCTAAAAGTATTTACGTATTTACGTTGGTTAAAGTTGCCCTGAAATATCCAAATGAGCAAATATATTTGCAACATATTGTGAAAATGTATACGTACGGATAGCTTGAACAAAATTTCAAATTACTGAAAAAAGCTTTTATTACGCACCCTTTTTCATTGCAAAGCATATGTTTCAATAGCAAAAATAAAAGGTAATTTTAATTTGAGAACAAAAGCATACAGCAATTATAAAAATATTAAAATAATTAAAAGAGATGAAGTCACTTTACTTAATTAACATTACTAAATTAGTTCATTTTTATTGTCCATTTTCAAATTTGTATGCAATTAATGCCCGGTAATAAATTTCACGTAGATATGTTTGTTTTTTAAAAGGTTATACATAACATAATATAAACCAACGTGGTTTAATTGAGAATACATAGAATAACAAAAGAATTATTTTTCAAACGCAAATGTTAGAAGGTTTTAGCTACGTACTATTTTAATTTTTAAAATTTTTAAATTTGTATTACAGTATTTCCTCAGCAAACATTGATGAGTATAAACCACACATTCAAGTTTGAAGTTTGCTTATGTTCGTCAGTAGAGCAACACCATGAGCAAATAGCAGTATTATTATTTTCCCTCACAGAGACAAGCTGGAGGCTTGCTTACAAATGAGTTGTGTTTATTTCTTATAGAGGAAGCAAATAAAAGTAATAATTATAGAAAACTCTTTTAGAGTTTTGTAGAACAGTTATCTAAATAAAGCATACAAATTTAATTCGATTAAACAACTTAGCTGAACCCATTAGGTTGCCTTGGGGTGGAAATCGAAAACGAAATGTCCAATTCAAACACAACAAAAGAATATTCAATTAATATAAACAAGTTTCAAATTTTAGCACATGATTATTGAGATGTAGAAATTCTTAGATCTTTGTACTGCAATTCATATTTCTCCTTGAATGTAAATTTTCATTATGTTATAAGTGGGTGATTATTATGAATTTACTGTACTCAAGTTATTAATGTAGCTCTGTCAGGCAAAAGGAAGTTATTCTTAAATTATACCGAGTTTGATTGATTTTCGAAACATCCTGTAAAACACTTGATGAGTTACTCCTAAAGACTAGTAGAAATTTAGAATAATGAGGGTGTTCCATAAAATCTAACATAGGAATGGAATAGAAATTTTAAATGATGGTAGTCAAACGTACGGTCAAATGGATTTTTAAAAAACGTTTTTTCTTTACAACACTCTGTCCGCAAAAAACTATTGTCAAATCGCGACAAGTCTTGTCAATTACTACCGTGTCCTGCTAAGTACTACCAGGTCCAGTCAGCTACTGCTTTAATTCCTGCCACGGTTGTGCTTTCCGCTACTGCCACCAAGAGACTTTCTGCTATAGATACCTTTAAATTTCTTAATCCTTTGTAATGATTGTCTGGAAAAATGGGCATCCGGTTTTGAAATTCTGATCATGTTCAAACTAAACAATTTCGATGTAAACTAGCCATGAACCTGTAATAGGGGTAGTAAGGGCTTGCTTAAAACAGTATATTATACGTTGTTTACTCTATTCATTAACATACAACACAACTGTTTAAGTTTGGTTTGGCGATTTATTCAAGCAGAATCAAAATTTAATAAACAAAAAAGTTACTTTTAAATTATGAGATCAATAGTATACATTCACATACTACATATCAAGTGATGCAAATGATTGATGACAATTTGAATTTCCCGCGAAACAAAAAAATTTTAAAAGGTAATAGAGCTACATTCCTAATTTGGCCTTGTTGTTTGTTGGCATGACAACACCACACTGCCTGGTTAAGTGAAAACTAGTTATCACCGCCTATTCTAAGCTGCAAGAATCACTGTAATATTAAGGCGGGAAATTCAAACGGTCTCAATCATTTTGGATCACTTGATGAGTACATGATGTACAAACGTATACCTTTATGTGCCTTGATGGTTAGTACTTGGTTTTGAAAGATGCAGAGATCCTATAGAAGACAATTTCGTCTTCAGCCAATGTCGTTATATTTAATGTCGCGATAAGGACCTGGTAGTTTGTGATGTATGGCGTGGTGGTTGATGGGTAAACTGTTCTTGCATTTGTGACGGTAGTCTTCGTTGTAGTGTGTTCCAATGTAAATATTTTTGTGAAAAATATTATATGTAGAAACTTTTAGAGATTTCGACTTTTAGGAGAAGCTGAAGGAGGAGATGCCGCAATGTAATGTTGATGTTTTTGTGTAGGTTTTGGTCGCTGGTGGAGTCGTGACGGTGTTTACACAGATGGCAATGTGGTTTTATTGTACTGTAACAAGAGAACGATTGTTTTCAGAACTACAATATCACACTTGAGCGATGTGGTGGGAAGCAGAATAATGGACGGCAGTTCGAAACAATGGTTGTGGCAATCAGAGCATTTCAGGATTGCAAGTGAGCAAACTCCAGGATTTTTGAAAAGTACTGGAACCTAAAACCAATTCGAAAATAGTCCACGGTTCTTTTCTCAAGAAATGGGCATCCGTCGAACTGCGAAGTAAAAAGGGTGCTACAGAGAAGTGTGTGATGCTTTAAAATTATAGTAAACCAGAATTGCAAAAACAAATGGGTGGCTTTTTGTTGATCTACTCTTAGAATTGATTATGTGGTCTTGTTTGCTTCGTAACTCTACTCTAGATGGCAGTAATTTGGAAAATGTTTAAGGACGTGGTTGGCGCCGTCAGGTCGGTCTAAATCAGAGATTACCTGCATTTCAATTTAGCCCAGTTTAAATTATTGTTTTATTTACCTACATAGAATTTGGTTTTAATATATCATCTCATCGGATGTAGTTGCCCTTGAGCACCTGTTCTGGAAATATTGCTGCAGCAAGTTGAACTATATGACGGAAATCACCAAGGCTATCATGGAAAAACTGTTGTTTTAATTTTTAATATTTCTTGCTGCGTAGCAATAATCGTTATGAAACATTAATTAAGAATTGCTATTAAAGCTTCAATTTCTGATTATTCATATACCATAGCTAACAATGGGTTACAACAATTAAATAGTGCAGAAAGATATAAATAAGATCTTAATCAAGAATTGTTTCATACAGAAAGCTTGTTTTGTTTGATAAATGAAAAAATAATAGAAAAAACCAACAAGTATAATTAATGAAATTCAATGCAAAAAAGTTGATTGAGCAGTTTCTCTTTTAAAAGTGATAGACTCTCTTCTTTGAGGAAAGCTGAAACGTAATAAAATCATTAACATCATGCTCTTAACAGATTTCTGAAGTCAATCTGGATTTAAGATTTTTAGTTTCGAGATACCCCGACTTCATCCACTTGAATTGATAGTTCTAGAGATCTTTATTATAATCTAAGTGAATAGTGGAAATTACTTTTGTCTTTTGTAACAGAAATAGTCGTTTTCACCTCTAAAAGAGATTCTACAATAACGGACAACATCATTTAAAGAACTTGACTTATATATATATGACCCAGAGGCAGAACAACAAAGTCTTATTACTATTTAGTTATAAAACTTTAAATCTCTCAAAGAAAAAGCGATTAATGTTGAGATTAAATGAAAACATGTGGCAGAATTAGTGGTAAGGATGTACAAACTAGTGTAAAAATCATCTTTTTTATATCTACAATTATTTTATTTCAAAATATGAATCGATGAAGTGACGATATCGTCAACAACCAAGTTCTAAATATTTAATAAAAGTATATTAATTGGATCCAATATAAAAAAGTAAGTAGGTAGTAGTAGAGCCTAATCTAGATGTTTGCAAAGTGTTTGCTGTTTAATCTTTGGTTTATTTATATCCAAAGTTGTTGAGGGATAGTAAAGAAAATAAAACATTACACTGCGCTGTTTAAATTGGTGTTTATTAAAAAATCATTACTGAAATGATTTTTTTTTCTTAGTGGAAAAAAATACATATTGACTGACTTGAGGTTCAGGGCTGAATTAGGTACTGCTAGCCCTAACAACTAAACGTTGAGACAAACAATGTTTTATTTTGATGTTGTATAAACAAGATATTTTATTAAATTTCCATTCAAATTTCTAGGATTATTTAAAAATGCGAATTGTTTAGAGTTCTAAATGATGACAAATATAATTATTCTGCATATTGCATGCATTGCAGCTAAAATCATTTGTTTTGACTACAAAAAATACTTTTAACTATATTGTTGGGACATCTAACTAAACGTTTTTAAATGTTTTTAGATGAAGTTGGTTTTGGAAAAAAAGAGTGTAGCTATCGTTCACTTTTCTAGTAATTTGTTTCTATAACTGATTTAGCAAATTTATTCATAAAAATGGCATGCAGTGCAGCAACAAACGAATATTTACCTGAGATAATTATAAAACAATATCGTAATAACAAATCAATTCGTGAAATCGCCGAAAATCTAAATTTCTTCAAATCAACTGTTTTTAATATTATAAAACACTACTGGGAAATTGGTAATGTTGGTATTAAAGTTAGAAGTTCAGGTCGTCCTAGGCTGGTTACACCAAGACACTAGAGACTTCTTGTAAATCTGTGTAAGAAGGGTAAACGAAATGCCTTAGGGCATATCACCGTACGGTGGACTAAATAATCTGGATGATAACTATCACGAGAAGCCGCTTTTAACCCACAAACAAAAAATAAACTTGATTAGGCAAAACCTAAATTATCATGAACTGTAGAAGACTGGTCAAAAATAATTTTTAGTGTTAAATCGAAATTCGACGTTTGTTTGGGGGATTTCCGAAAACGAGTTATTAGGGCGAAGAATGTGAAGATTTTATAAGGATTGTATCAAACGCACCGAGGAATTTCCCAAAGGGAGTAGTGATCTGGAGCTATACGTCAGCAAAAGGTTTGGGAAAGTTTGAATTAATTGTTGGTATAGTTAATTCCGAACAATATCAAAGAATATTAACAAATAGTCTTCTTCCAAGTATCGGGAGACGCATCCTGATGCAAATTTTACTTTCCAACAAGATGGGACTGCTTGTCACCCAGTTAAATTGACAAAATAGTGATTTTCTGATAAAGGTATTACAGTTCTGTATTGGCCTGCCAATAGTCCAGTTCTGAATATCATTGTAATATTCTGGCATAAGATTATTTAATTAAGAAACAACCTTCAAAGAACAGTTGCAGAATTAAACGCAAGACTGGAAGAAATAGGGAGTAGTTTTACACTGAATGTTTGTAAATTTTTAGCAGAAAGCATACCCGCAAAAACTCAAGCTGTTATTAAGGCAGAGGACGATGTAGCATCTTATGTTATTAATCTAAAAAGTTGATTTGTTCCAACATATAGTTGTCAATGATGAGTAATTCTTAATAATAATCAATTATTTATTTTCATTACTTGTAGCACGTTACACAGCAATACATCCTTCATATGTACTTCTGTTATGTAAACTTTATTAATCGCAGTAAACCTGTAATATAAACACCTTTAAATTACTTGTCCAAACATTTAGTTGCTCGGGCTCGTACTTCAGTGATCAATAGTGAATTAGGATGGGCGATGGACTGTTTCATATTGTATTACAAACTATTTGCCTGATTGTCTAATCCTAAACTGTTTAATAACGTTCAGTCGGCCAGCTTCATAAACATTCTTAAACTAATATTAATTTATTTGCTTATTTTATATTTACCTCTAGTAGCCATATTACATATTTTGTGTGTTATAATTTATAAATAATCATCAAATGAGAGAGAACCGTAAGAATAATAAAAACACTCCATTTTAAAGAAATTTGTTTTACATAAACAACTCGATATTACTTTACAAATATTGTTTTCCGCACGCTTGCAAACAATTACCGACTTGTAAAAATAAACTGTTTTAGCGCGAGTGCGTCGTGTGAGAAAATTTAAATTAGGTTTTATAGCCTTTAATAATAACCCAAAAGTAACAATTAAAAGTGAAAAGGAATAAAAAAGCGAGAACAGTTCTACCAATGATGAAAAATTATTTTGTTAGCGCATAAATTGACAGAAATAATTCATTAAGGTAATCAGAAGACAAACCTTAAAGCTCATTAAAAATCGATACTGTTTCTCCATTCTAAACTTCACCAAAGTTCGCTGTAATTTACAAAGTCCATTTACAGCTGCAGATACTTTAGCAGCATTCTTTGTAAACTATTGATTTTAGAAACAATATAGCAATTAATTCTGGTTGACATTTCAAAAAGCACCCCCTTACGCGTGATATAGGTCAACGATTACAAATTCAATGTTTCTTTTATGCAACTAAAATTTAAAAATCACCAACACTCAACGATAATTTAGATAAACAACTCGTTCAACGAAAAGATTTAAAAGCAACATTTCCGAAATGAAACAAGCTAGTTATAAAGCTGGCAGGTTTTAAAAACAGAAATGCCTAACTAAGCTGAATAAATGTAATTTTGTTCCTTTTATTGTGGAAAGAACTGGATAAATTTTCCGCGAGACCAGAACAACTGCGTAAGCCTTGAAAGCTAATCCGAATGGAACTCGGTAGGAAATTTGATAAAGGATAATAGTGGTTGCATTTTTCCATTTCCCGCGTAAATAGAATGCTGTATCTCGATACGAACCAATTTTTGTAAATTGAAGGAGTTTTATTGAAACCTTTGCTGCTAGTAGAACTATATGTTCGTGTTTTTTTTTTCTAACATATTTAATTTTAGAACGGTGTTGTAAAGCATACAGAACAATCATAGCTTTACAAATAAATCATCATTAAGGCATTTCAAAGATGGAATGTTATTCAAAAACTTTTGCAGAAATAACTTCTAAGAGAAGGTAAGGTTTCAAAACAAAGAAATCTCGTAAGCTTATTTAAAAGCTTTTTAATCTAATAAAAGGTGCATCCTGATCAATAGATTCTAAACTGCTTAGAGGATTTAAAAATTTTCTTTAAAAATAATTTCCTGTTTGGATTTCTTTCAGGCTGTCTGCTTTATTAAGATAATGGTTTCTTTTTAATATCCAGTTTCAGTTAACTAAATTACTGTGAAAATTGCCTACTATAATCTACCATTATTATTTCTGATGATCAATTAACTAGTAATTAAGTGATTACTGGTGTTTAAGCAATTGCTTAATTGATAATTAGAATTAATTGAAACGTATAATCGGAATTTAGTAGTACTTTAGCTTTAATATTATGATTAAGTCTAGAATTTGTATGCACTTAGAGATACTGTAGAATTAACACCATATTAATAATTATACAGGGTGTATCTAACTTAATACTGATCTTTATATAGTAGTATCCATGAATAAATCGATGACAACTGTTGCAAAAAATTTTTTCTATGTCAACTCGTTCAGGAGTTGTAGCTACTCAAAGATGACCCCAGATCATCACAATCTCTCTAATGCAACCTTTGACTGAATTGAGCAATTCTTACAAAATAAAATGTGAATTCTGTTGAATGTACATGAGACTTTTTCATTTTTCAGTTTGAGCGATGGTTTTCGAGAAAATGGTATAAATTCTTACTAATAACAGTTGATAACTTGATTTTTTGCGTGTTTTGCAAACATAAGTCAATTATCCACATTATCCCCACTAGTTTTGCAAACAATTATTTATTTTCTTAAAAACTATTGCTCGGATCGAAAAATGAAAGAGCCAAAAAACGCTCCATTTTGAACCGTTCTATTAAAATAACTACCTTAAATGTAACAGATAGAAGCAGAAAAGTTCCGTTGAGAATTTCATTTTATTATAAAATGCAAACTTGCAAATTTTTGAACAAGATTGCACAATCCGGTCAAAAGTTATTAGAGAAAATGTGATGATCTGACATAATCTTTAAATTGCCATAACTCTTGAACGAGTTGACAGAGAAAAAAATTTTTGCACCACCATCATCAATTTATCTATGGACACTACCATACAGAGATTAGCACATAGTTTATCTATACCATGTACAATACATAAAAATATGAATATATGAATATGCATTACTTGAGAGACAGATATTTTAAACACAATACAACTGGTCTAAGGGTGTATCAAGAAAGCTAAACAGTGTAAAGAATTCTTATGATTCTAAGGTAGGGCTAAAGGACTACATTTAATATTCGTATGTAGTGCTCAATGATTAAGGTAGAAAAATACAATTTAATGGCACTAAAAACAGATTTGACAAATCCATTGAACAGTTACCTTTAGTGTCATTCTATTACTAAATAAATACATTATGATCCGGATGCTTTAAGCTTGACACAGGAAGTAATTTAAATTTACAAGTAAAATCATTTTAATTCAATTTACAGAAAACGTATTAAAAAACCATAGATTTGCAATTTTGAGATTCCATGAAATATCATGGTGTTTGTTATATGGTAGCGATTCCAATAAAAGTAAGTTAAACTGACTTTGTTAGAGTACGACTTCTGTCAAGTAAATTATCAAATACAGTAGCACTGATTCTGTTTGCCAAATCATATACAGTCAAATGTTTTCAGAAGAAGACTATATAGATACCGCGTTTTAACAGTTTTGCGTAGAGCAGATGAGACGTGTAACATGTACAATTTAAAGAGTTGTTGATTGAGTAATAAAAATTTTTTTATTTTTATTATTACGTACGTGCATCACTATCGTTGCGTTTTCCAACTGTTTTTGTTTCTTCCATTTCTTCGTTACAGTTTACATTTATGTTTATTTTATTTTTTATTATTTTTTTAACTTAGTTTTTTATATGTTCTAATGTTTTATTGTCTCCCTCTTTAATCCCACGGCATATCAGGTTCTTTTTCATATTTCTTTCTTCATCCATTTTATTTTTATTTCTTGATATTTTAAGGTTCTTTCTTGCTGTTCTATTTTTTCTTTCATTTTTACGTTTCTCTTCTTTTTTATTTATATTTCGCTTTCAGTTTGATTTGTTTTTGTATTTATTGTTACTAATTGTTCTTTAACATCTAAGTTTCATCATATCATTTATGTTTTGTTACATTATTTCTTGATGTTTTCTTCTTGTTAGATATTTTGTTTGTTATCTGATATTGGGTTTTCACCTCTATGTCATCATTTTTTGTATTTAACTTCTTAATTATCTTGCTTTTAAGTATCTGCTTGTAACATTATTTGGTTCACTTCCTTCTGCACCTTTTTTTGGCTTACTTTAGTCGTTATTTCACTTAATTAAATTTCTTCTCGCACAAGTTATTATCATGTTTAATGTTTTCGTTATCTTAATGCCTTTGTTTTACAATAGGTATATTAAGAGTTCAAACTCGTAGGTATGTGTCATTTGAAAACACGCTGGAGTTACACTGTTATAAGAAGTAACTATTATAATTTATTTGATAACTGTAGGAAGACTGTAGAATGTGTCAAAAGTTCATTTGATAAGAAAAAAAATATTTCATTTTAAAGGCATCATAACATAGGGGCGTATAAACAAATTGTCAACTTTATAGGTATTAGGAAAATATTTAAAAAATTTTAATTTATCTATTTCTTATTTGAAATTTAGTATATGATATTATGTCATTGCAGTATGATTGATCACTTTTAAGAAAATTTCTCTATGTCAGAGCATAGAGGAGAACCGTACTTACTGTATTAAAAAACACTTCAATTTAGTGAAATTGCAGATAGGCAATGTTACCAAGCCCTCGATTTACAATCTAATGAGTCCGAGACCAAAGATTGAGGTGTGTTCTCAAAATTGCATTTGAGTGAAAATCAAGATATTGATGACAATATGCTAACTGTAGAAGTGTATTTTATTGAACAATCTATCGAGAAATAAACAAAAATAAGAATGAATTAATTAAATCTAAATAAAACAAAAATGACTTCAAGAGGTTTTATCTTTAGGTAACTGTCGGTCCAAGGTAGTTACTAAGTAATTCTGCATTTCTATTGGTTCGTAGAAATTGAGGTAAATTGTCGATAGAATCACCCCATGAACGTTTTGGAACGTCTATCGGAGGTGATAGGGCGCCGTGTGTCTAGATAACAGCAGCTATATCTTTTTACATGACAATGTTCCAACAAAATAGTCCATTACCGTTCATACCGCAAATAAGAAACTTAATGGGTAAGCCAACGTTGTTTACTGCTTTTCAAAAAAAAAATAGTATTGTCGTCTCTTTTCAGCCCATGGCGATTTGATTGTTAATGATTGTTGAGGTGATGTAAACAGAATATTCTTTAGGTAATGGTTGTAGTAGACACGAAAACAGCAGCATGGGCAACATGATGTTATGGCACGCAGTGATGTTACGGTGGTGAATGAGGAACGATTTCCAATGGCCGTCGTGATGGCGTTTTTGATAGTCCGGGACCGTACTTACTTCACACTTTAAAACATCAAGGCAGTTACCTTGACTGCGGTGGACAAGCTTCTATCCGTAGAGTCATTCCGGACCTGAGTCTCTCAATTCACGTTGGATGTGAACTGAATAGTAATAGAGTGAGTGGTCTGCTTACCGGAGTCCAGTCAGTTGGCAGACATATCCGAACACGGAAACGGTAACACTGGACACGGCGTATGGAGTGAGGACAAATGTGTAACATGCAACACTCAACAAGCCCGGTTACAGAATAAGTCAGTAGTGTAATAAACTCTGTAATAAATAATATCCAGAATCTTTTTGTAACTTATCTGCATTACGAAGTCGACCATATATTTAATTATCTACTATCACTATTAATAGTCAATATTTGCTAAAAGTCTAGTTCTTACTCGTTGACATCGCTATGTTTAAGCAAGTTGAAGTTGAATTGAATGATAACATGCGACTTAATGAATAAGACATTAGAATTGCTTCAAAAGTTATGTTCAGTAGTAAATGAATAGCGAAGTCTCTTTATCGGTCTAACAGTAGATGAAGAGATATTTTTCGGGATTGGAGACTATCATGGTTGAAAACACAATGATCGATTTCTCTAGATACCTCAGCAAAAAATGTCCAAATCCCATCAAGAGATTTTTCATTTTTGCAATCACATCTGTATTTATTTTTTTTATTGGAATTATATTAGGGCTTTTGGATAAAGTCTAAGGTATTTTCTATTATGTATAATATTTATTCTTCAGTTATTTTCTTCATGAAGTTAGCTATGCAAAATGAGGGAAACGACAGTATCAGCAATTTGACATATTGCACACCTAAGTACGTTATGGACATATTTTGTCCTGATTTTCATTGAGTAAAATAACTTAGTCGGAAATTCTTTGCACATTAAGTTTATTAACCTGACAATATATTCATACGTACAATAAATTGACTTAGAGTTTAATAAACTTCTCAATAAAGGTTATATCGAGACAGACTAGATATATACCTTCAGAACCACATATTTTAAATCATCGTTTATTAAAAGTAGAAAACGTACTAGTTTAATTAACTGCATATTTCAATAAAAAGAAGAAGATTAAAGCAAATAACAATAAATCATTCAGCGTTTGCAAAACATATTTCATAGTTTAATCATAACCTGAGTTGGTTCTGTATTGTATCCAATCAATAACTAATTTTAAATATACAAGTCTATAAAAGGATAATACGTTAAATTGGTTTGGTGAAAACAGCCATAGTTTTCATATCACTTTTTACTGTCTATATTAGTAACGTAAATAATCATTAATTGTTATCCATACATGCCTGCTAAGAGCAGTCTTCGTTGGAAGTAAATAAATGTAACACGTAGTTTCCATAATGAATTAAATTATAATATAAAACTACACAAAAATATATGGCCTTGACAGAAGTCAATAATTTACCCCAAATAAACGGTGAAATCATTCTTCAAATTCTAAATCTCTTCTATTTTGACAGAAGTAGATGCTCTCGTCCACAATCAACTCAATAACAATGAGCCATTATTTAGAATAAAAGTACTTTGGAGCTCTCAAACCGGATGGAGCTACTGCTAATTATTTTTTAATAGTAAAATACTGAAAGTTATAAGCTTTTCGTAAAAGCACTCATGTTGCGTGGTTTTATAACAGTTTGTTAAGTATTTACTAAGGTTAAAAACATGCGAGCGGTTTTAATTTATTGCTTTAGTTTACTAAAACACGTATGTAAAAAATCCTTTCTAATAATGCGTTGGTATAAATTACACGCCACTCGCTTTTAATATTATCTCATTTGTGTGAGGTAGATCTAAAGTTAACCAAAACACAGATTACTTGAATGTAGTCGTTCAACGAGAAAACCATGGTAAAGTGGAAACAGATAATTAAACTTGATTCAAATAAATTAGTTTTAGTTTACCAAATAAAATTACAACGGTGTTGTAATAGAGAAATACAGGCATTAAAAATCAAGAAGAAGGTAAATACTATGCTTAAACTAACTTTATTGAACTTTTAAGGAAACACCCTCTAAGGTTTGCACTTTATAGTTCCGGACAATACTAAAATTCTTTTATTTTTAAGACGTGTTTCCTTGAGTATCTGATATCTAAAGAAACTTTTGTTACACTTCGTAATAAAAGAGAAGTCGTAATCCAAATTTGAGTGCATTGCGGTATTACCTGGGATTATGTAGCTCGATCAGGAGTTCTTATCGATTCGGTATTTGAGAGAGATTGTGATATAACAGCGTGGAGAACTTTTATAGGTATTTCAGGTTCGGCGAACTAATAACATTTTGGACCACGTTAAACTGATAAAAAATTACAATATTTTTTAATATCAGATATATTTACAACCCTCACCAAAAGAACTTTAAATTAAATTTTGTAAAAATATGGGATGAAATCAAAATTTATGCCTTTCAACAAATTGCGTAATTCATCATGTATAGAAGTTAATGTAAATTTTGCCATAGGATCAATGAATAATTTAAACTAAAAAAGCATGAGAATAGAAGGTAATCTCTTCAAGAAAGTTCATTATTTTCTGTATTTAGAAATGTATAGAATAATGAGAAGCAGAGAAAGATACAATCGTTTAACTTAAATTATCTGATTGCTAGATTTCTCTTTAAAATTCGATGTAATTACGGAACACTTTCCTAAAATTGTTAGTGTCTTCACAATAAATTATTCCTTTAATACAAGCTTATCTATGTAGATTAGTTCGAATTATTTAAATTCATAAATTTATTATTAACTATTGAATAATATTAATTATAGTTTATATAATTTGTGAAAAGCAATTTAATAAAATCAAAACGCGCCCTGTGCGTACACACTTGCATAACGACCATTGTCCCTAATCCCATAAAATCCAATATCTTTTTCGGACTTGGGCAGCTATTTCTATGCAAATTTAATCCAATGATGGGAATAAGGAATTGCACGAAACTTCCCTGTTAGTGTTTATACGCGAGTTTACTGTGTTAAGTACACTTGAGGGTTCTCTAGAGCTTTTTCAAGAACGTAAGGGCGTGGTCTTACTAGGTTTTGTTGAAGTCGATGTACATTTTGTGTCATAAAATTTTGGAGTTTTATACTTTCAGCAGTTGTAAAAGGTCTCAATTCTAGTTCTTAATATTGAGTTTTTTGTCATAACAACTGTATTTTTTCTTGAAATAAAAAATATTTATATTGCTTTATTTTTGTATTGTTTTGTCAGAGACTTTGGCATCACGCTTTTTATATTATTATTATTTAATCATTCGCCAGTTATTTGCATTTTAATAAACTAAATAAAATTTGATTTCGTTTCATGAATTTAGATTATTTAGTTATGCTCAATCTAGAAAAACTTCAAAATAAATAAAACAGCCTAAGATATTTGATATTCTACAAGAGTAAAAAAGGTGCTTTGAGATAGATTTTGTTCTGTTCAGAATTGACAGAGATTGGATTTTCTGAAAAGTTTAAACATTTGGAAACTTGAAATTTCTATCAAAATATTTTGATTTATGGAGAACCTTCAGAACGGTTTCACATATTCTTGTTATACAGTTTATACAGAATTGATTCCACATCCCTTTTTCTCTTTGATATCATTTATGAAATTTTGTAGTTTCAGCTTGATAGAAGTATTTATTGCTTTAATGTACTCAATTTTAACTGTATCAAAAGAAATCAAAACTTCATGGACAAAATTAACGTATCAGGTATAATACCCATTAACATCTGTTTTTCACTTTTGTCTCATAATAATTTGTTTGGAATTGCTATTATAAAACTTCTTTTTAAATATTAATTATTTATTAACTTATAATTAATTTATTGGGATACAGGGACACATATCAACTATTTTAGTAATTCTGCTTTTTAACAGATAGTACGAGCCCCAACCCATATGTACTACAACATAATATTATAATAGCTGAAAACATTATACTTTAAGGAAAAACATGTGGTATATTGTATTTTCGTAAAAAACAAATTATTACACAGAGAACAATGCACAACATTAGAAACCGGTAGTACTTCTTATTTGATTAAATATTTGGAGTCTGTTGTTATTTTAGCCCCTATATGATGACATGAAGTGTAGTTAATCTTGGTTTAAAATATTATGCACAAGAGTAAATATTGCAATATGTATTAAAAAAACATTCTTTTGTAGCAGCATCACAAAAAATAATTTATAAGCAAAAAAAGTTTGCATCCCAGAAAAACTAAACAAAATAAAACAACACAAAAACAGCAAGAAAAAGAATCAAAATACTTATGTTGGTATTCACCGTCAGTAGTTGAGTCAAATTCGAGCGTGAGCTCTACTCAAGTTGAAACCTAACTCGAAAACACGCCCTTGTATTACTTACCCGCTGCATACTCGGATTCAAGACGACTTGAGGTTATGTTACCTAGAGAGCTGAGCATTTTCGCGCTACTCAAAAGCTTACTTTTTGGAGTCTCAGTCAAGCGTGACTCAAGTACTGGCTATAAATATGACCAAATTAATTAGTAATCTAAAATCAACTACTTTTTTTATTTATTATTTCTTTGGGATCAATATTCTTTAAAAGATCCTTTTCGAAGACCCACTGTCATTAATGAATTCAGAAGATACTGCCCCAAGGGAAATCTTAAGAGACACTTTATCAATTTTATGGTCGTTGTGTACAAATGTTGGTTAAGTCATCATCTCATCATCAATCTGCCTTATCAATTTGTCGGTGTCATTTAATCTTGAATATTTAATACGCCATGTGCAGATTAAGAAATCGTGTAAATTACTTGTGTTTTGAATTGACAAAAAATGGAATTTTTGATTTCGGTTCTACTTGGTCCGTTTAACTGTTTTGGCTCTAGAGTCTTTAGACTTTTAGTCTCCCGGGCCCATCCAACTTTGTTCATAAAACCCCATGTGTTTTCAATAGAATGAGATCCTAACTTTCTTATAGCCAAGACAATGCTATAATCTGCAAGTCATAGTTTAGTGTATTTTGAGCAGTCTGGTAGCCGTCAGCATCTTGTGAAAATGTCAAACGTTTATTTCCAATTTATTAATAGATAAAAGAAGCTGGTGTTTCAAAATGTCTTGATATTTAGTTGTGTTGACAATGCCATTCACAAAATGTAGATTTGCAACATTGTTGCTTGACAGCCTAAACTAAGAAGAATGAAAGGCTTCAGATTTATTTCGAATGACTCTGTTCTCATGTTTTCAAGAAGAAAAATCAAACCTGCGTCTACCACTAAATAAGGGTATAAATCTTATTCTGTTTTATTTTAATTTACGGACAGATCTCTTGACTAGAAGAACTAGAAGAGATGAGAATTTATATTTTGTGGATAGCCTTGTTGATGTAACTTAACTGTCAATACATTCTAGAGCAATAATCTCTTCTGTCTATTAATAAATTGCAAATAACTATCTACTCGATATTGTGACACGACGGTGACAGATGCCAATCAGCTTACGTTGCTTTATATATCTTCAAAATCTTCTACTTCTCTTAAGTTTAAAGATGGGCCAATAAAGCTCGATGTGAGCCTGATTTAAGCTTTTCAAGCAAGAGCAACGATATTTCACAGTATTTAGTTGCACAAGTATTTATTGTATGTGCATGAACTCTCACCAAGTTACAATCTAGCAGTAATAAAGTTTGCTGGGGTATTGACTTCTTTTTTGTTAACTACGCCTATTTTTATGATAACAGAGCGGTGGTAGCATGTCAAACACGTGTGACGAGAACTAAGATCGACCGTTGTACTATAATTTTCCAAGATCTGGGAAAAGAATGGGCCCAATTATACGTTTATACGGGCTAATTTATACTTGTGCTATTGGTTGCCCATTCCTATCTTATTAAGCTGATATCGTCAACTCTCTTAATCTTGATATAAACAGAGTTTTAATTTCAGATGCCAATTTCTTATTTTTTCTGTAACACCTGAAATGTGCAAAAGTGTACAATGTCAAGTATCAACTGTGTCATATCACTTAAGTTAATTTCGTAGTAAAACAAACGTGCTTGATTAAGCATAGAAAATTAAAAGGAATTAAACTATTTAATAATTATATTATTTTCTTACATTGTGATTTTTGCAACTTCAATTATTGTACACATCAGCATGTATAAATTTTGCATATAAAAAGTTGATTAGTTTCACTAAAACAGTATTAATCATTTGTTGGTTCTCTTTAAAACATTCTTATGCGGTTTCTAAGTCTTTCCAAAATACGGCAGCAGAGACTGTCTATTTACTGCCTGCTTGTGTTAAGACAAAAGACAAAGCAATGCAATAAAAGCCTAATTAAAATAGCAATCTTAGTTCTTGTCACATGAGATTAATTACGCAGTAATCTTATTCGTTAAAAAGATAATATCTTTCAAAAACAAAGAAAAAGAATTATTAGTAAGGAATATTAAACCGAACTGGAAAGCCTGTGCAATCTAAAAAATCTGAGCAGTTCGAAAAAGCTTATAAAGCTATCCACACATTTAAAAATATACGAAGTAGGTTAAATTAGAAGAAATTTGGCTATTTTAAAGATCAGTTTACTTACGCTTTTGTTTTTTCAAAAAAGTTCACGGCTTACTAGATATTTGCTAAAAACGAAATTATCTTATTTGTTTTTAAGTGAAATATCTCAGGAACAAGCAAAGATAGAAAAAAAACAGCAAAGAGGATGTTTTAGAGAATTTAGGGAATAGTGAGCATTGAAATGTGGACACACTGTATAGTATAAAAGTCTAGCAATTTAATGGGCACACTAGAAAAAGTGCCCAGGGTGGTTCAAATTTGTCGTGTAAATGCAAGAAATTCCAAAAATCAGTATTGGCCCAAAAAACTACATACATGCCTTGATCTTCCAATTATGAGTTCAAAGGATGGGGTACTCAGAATCTTCATACAGAGAGAGAGAGAGAGACTATTAAGTAGACAGTTGCCTGAAACACAAGCGAATTTACAATCCTGTATACTTTAACAATAACAACACATTACATGTACTTAATATAATAAAATTAATTAATAAATAATAGTTATTTGTGTTACACCTTTTCTAGATATTTACCTTATAGTTCACACACCAATCAAAATTTTTAAAGAGTAGGTAAGTAAATCACTATGCAGTGAAAATGGAGTAAATAGTACAACTATTAGAAGTAATACTTTTCACATTTGTGGTTTCAGTTTTCTTAATACAACTTATGCGTCTTTTTCCTGCAGACGACTTTTTAAATAATTTTCTATTTTTGAAATTGAAACATTTAATATCATTTCAAATCAAATTTCCAAAGGATACGAAAACAAATAAAAATTATACAATTCGTGTAAAAGTTCCTTTACTGTAAGGTATTGATCTCAACCATATACCGAAGGGCTCACTATTTTTTTTATCAAGTAAAATATCTATATTATGGTTTTTCTTTAAAATGTTAGTCTGTAAAAGACTATTTACTGTATGAAACCTCTAAGTTAAATAGTATATTTTGGTAATTTAAAGAAATGTCTGGTAAAAAATATATAAACTTTGATTTGATTGAATACATTAGTCTTTCTTATACTAACTTTCAAGGAAAATAAAATATTTTTACCTGCAGTCTTTACCAAGATTATGATCTAATAAATGAGATACATGTAGATAGTAGTTAATTTTTAATTGTGTCTTGATGAACTTTGGGATAAATCTAATGGCAACGGTCTATCCAGACATTTTAACAAACCTGGCATGAAGGTAAGTTTACAAAACAGTAAACCTATTAAAAATATTGTCAATTTACATGACAGTATAGTTAATCATAATAAACTATAATGACTTTCTTTCACCAGAAAGTATTTTCACGCATGAAAAGTATAAAGACGCCTAGAAGGTGACTTGTGGACAATTGCTCAGGTAAGAAAATCATGTGTCATGTATTGAATTCTTACCAAAACAATTGACTTTGTCATAATAAACAAAATTTAGGATTGGTCTTTGGAAGTTCTTATTCTGTCTTGTCTAATGTTCGATAAATTAGGGCTGGAAAGAGGTTAAATATACCGTGTGTTCAAGATAAGAATGCACAGCTTGGGGATCTTGGAAACGGTAAGAGATACAGCATCGGTTAAATGAGATGAAAGTTAACTATTTATTTATAGAACCTTTTTGTTAGCGTTTGCTATCAAAATTCCTGTACAACGTTTCGGTTTCGAGTAACCATTATCAACCTCATTTTTTTTAAATTAAATAGGCGGAAATTGTTTTGAATAGCTCTTGTCACAATTCTAATGATGTAAACATGATAGGGTTGTTTTGGTTTTGATTTTTTTGTATTGAACGCTGCTGTGACCAACTGTAATAATTGCTGTTCATCTTCAAATATATTTTATTTATAGCATAAGAAATCAAAATAACCCCAGCATGTTTATATCATTAGAATTCTGACAACAAGAGCTATTCAAAACAATTTCCAATTGTTTTTCCGCCTGTTTAAAACAATGAGGTTGATGATGGTTACTCGAAACCGAAACGTTGTACAGGAATTTTGTTAGCGTATTCTAATAGAGAACAAAAAGTGGCAATGGAAAAGTGGTTTTAGTTTTCCGATATCTCTTCAAATAAAGGAAAGAAAAAATAATAACGAAAATCGAGAAATCTACTTTTTTTTAAATATCTCTGAAACTATCCAAGATGTCTAGATTTTGAAAACGTCTACAAAAAGGTCCTATAAATAGCCAACTATCATCCCATTTAACCGATTCTCTATCTCTTACCATTTCCAAGATACCCATGCTGTGCATCCTTATCTTAGACACACTGTATTTGTTGCTACGGATTACAGTAAATGTTGCCTTTAACTTCAAAAATTATTCAAATTTCTTATCATCTCAATTTATCCTGAAATTCTTCTCGTTTGGGTTTGAAAAACAAACTACCACTTATTTCGAATACTTTTTTAAAACATGGTACATCAAAATGATAAAATACTTGTTAATAGAGATAAGTATGTATAAAATATGTAAACATAATTCACTGATAGTAACACATACCGAAATATTAAATTGACGAATCGTTGAATTAAACATGAATAGTATCATATAATTTTAGCATTTCTGAACGAATATCGGAACAAAACCTTTCCAATTCCTGTCTTATACACATCTGACATGAAATACTATATCTTCCGAGAAGTTTTAAATTTAAAATTTCTATCGAAAGATTTGATTTATGGTGAACATCTACAAAATATGATATACTACATACTACTTCTTATTTCACGATTCGAAGCGGTTTGTAATTTTGCGATTAAGCAGAACGCTGAAGTGTTTTCTCCAATTTTCATCCTTCGCCTTGTTACCATAATACAAATTTCTATTATTTTATTCTGAATCAAACCCAAACAATTTTCGTTATGAAATATGCATGAGAAATAGCGCTGAAAAATGTTAAATTTTATCAAAAAATTTATAACGTTCTTTATTTCTTTCCTTATCTAAAAGTTTTCCAACTTGCGCGACTCAAGCAGTTATTCAATTTAATTGTTAGCATTTTAGGGTGGAGTACCTCATTAGCAAATTGCATTTAGGAAATATATCATTTCAATTTAATAGAATTTTAAACCTTTCTGGATAATTATATTGGGTTCTGTTATCCGCAAATATTTTATAGTTATGTAATTTATTTATCAATAAGTTAAATTTGGTACTAGGTAGTATGTACTATATTTTGATACAAATAATTTACCATTCATCATGTCTTGAAATACGCACATGGAAAATCATTTAGATTTATAAGGATTAATTTATGGAAATGTTGTTATTTCTATTCGAGTATGAAACTAAATTATTTCAAATGATAAAAACCTCAAACAATGATGGGAATAAAATGAGGTAATCAAACAGACCTTGCTAATAAGCGCTAATAATGTTAAACGTTTACAAAGTGTTAGAAAATATACTTATGTGTATGTATTTGTAGGTATTAAATCTATGCTTGCAGCTGTTGATGATCGTGATTAATTATTTAAGTTTTTCGAATAAGTAGTTGTAATTTGTCTGATCTACTTACAGCTGATGTTGCCTTTGATGTTAGTGCCTGATGCTACCAAGTAGAACAAAATCCAAAACGCTTGTAGTAATTCTCTCCAAGTGTAAAATTATTTTTTTGTTAAGTATCAGAATGTAACCTGCTGATATTGCTTACTCTCGACTAATCCCAAGTATTGTATGTGTTTTAATGGAAGTGTTTGAAGAGAAGTTTAGCATTTAACTTTGTATGTAATTTTAGGTTGTTTATAAAATAAAATTGAGAGATTTCTGGAGTTGTTTGGAAGTTTTGTTTCTGTTTAGGATTGCCTACAAGCGAAATACGTAATTCTAAAAACAATAAATAGATAAATTTCCCTTTTATTTTCGACATCATAATCCATTTTCATACTACGGATTCCAGTTAGACGTTCCATCTTCGCAATTGTTCAGCCTATGGTAATACGTTTTTGACTTAACTATGTGGTATTATTAATGCTAATGCTTTGCTGTCCGCTTAGAAAATAAATTGTTTACCAGACTATATTTATTCAAAGAAATGACCATAACCAGGAAGCAAATTAATCAATTTTAAAAAACAAAAAATGTGATCTAAAAAACAGTTTAGTAGACTAAGAAAAACTTAGCTTGCCGCTAAAGATTTCTAAACAAACAGCATGTCTTAAAACGTTATAAAAAGAAGTTTTAACTTGACATGGTTAATCAACGATTTGCAGTTTGGTCAACAAAGAATTTCAAGCAAACTTCCCTGTGGTACATCATCCCAAATTAGCTTTCCAAATTAGATAATATTCATGCAATGGTCTGTGAGGTTTCATGAGACTGGCTGTAGGTAACCAGTTAGAAAGTTCCTTTTTGAATTTGGTATCTGCTTAGAAAAACATAATTTAATAAAGTAAAGTTTATCTATATAAATCTTTTTATCAATAGCTCAGTTTAGTCTACGGATTTACCTAGTAAATTACAGCCTATTTTCTAATGGATTAAACAGTCATAATAATGATTACTCAAGAGAAATTGGAGACCTAATCTCAGAAAAAAGGAAGCTAAGGCGCAAATGGCAACAATACTTCAGTGAACAAAACCAACCTGAATAACATTAGTCAAAAGATCAAAACGGAGATCCAGCAAATCAAAAATGAATCGATTAATGCCTACTTGAGAGAACTAACAAAACTACAAAAAATTAAAAAGTCCAATTACACAGATGCATAGATGACGATTTACAAATCACCCAGAAAACAGCCAAGCTGAACTATTTTGGAAAGATCTGATCCAGGAAAAAAACAATCAGGTTTATTCCACCCAAAACAGTGATCACTAAGATTAGAAAAAATTAAAAGCTAATGGATCTCACTTAATTACCGTCAAAGTACTAAAACAACTTTCAAGGAAAGCCATAGTTAAACTGACCATACTGATAAATACCGACAATATATTCCAGTACGTACCTGAGCTGTGGAGAGTAGGAGAGGTCATCATGATTCTTAAACCTGGAAAACTCCTGCACTATGTCCAAACTATCCAGAAAGTTGTTACTCAAGAGATTGAAAACAATCATCGAAGAAAAAAGAAATTGACCCCATTACACCAGTTTAGGTTTACATATAAATATTGTACAGTTGGCCAGATGCACAGAATAACTAACATAATAGAAAAATCGTTATAAGAAAGAAAGTTTGTTTAATAATTTCTCTAGATGCAGCTCAGGCTTTCGACAAGGTTTGGCATGAAGATTTGAACGTTTTTGGTCCAGTCAATATTCTTAAACTCTTGAATCATGCATTTCAGATAGATAGTTTGGGATCAAGCAAAAAGCCTATTCAGAATTAAAAGAAATAAAAGCGGAAGCGTATTACGACGGTTCTCTTCCTATTGTACACTTGTGACAATTCCACGCTAGGAAATAATAATTAGTGATGTTGATGACAAAAAAGATGTGTTTGAGAAACCATATTTTATTTCGTGATATAAATATTTGAGAAATCTAACAAATTTCACTCTGAATATTGTTGACGAGCTAAAAGTTTGGTAAAGGTTATAAAGTAAGGATGAATTAATTATTAGCAAAAATACTAAATTTGTTTTAGGCATGAATAATAATAAAGTTTAAATTTACATTTTATTGTTTAGTCTACTATAATAACATGCAACCCTCTACATGATATCAATATGATAAAAACAAAATCTTCAGTTTTTCCACCCTATAAAATTGTATTTCTTGCAGTATATATCAACTCGAGAAGATAAATCAGACCTTATTCTGATATTAATAATCTAGAAAGAATTATATTAACTAAAATGAAAAATTATTAATGGAATGCAAATATCTTGTGGAAAATTCGTTTCATGTAACAGAATAACTCAACTCATTTTCTTTCTAAAATTGAAAAGGCACTTTATTAATAAAATGGCACTTATTTATCATCGAACTACTTATATTCAGAATATCTTTTTCAAACGTTTTTCCTTAAATCTCCTTCTCAGCATGACTTGTAATTCCTTTGCTACATTTTTTTAGGAAGCCACCCCTTTTTCTACATTTCCCTCAGACTAAATTACATTTTTCTTTTCCTCTTATCTCTATGAAATACCTGTGTTTTACTTTACATAATATTCTTTTTGAGAACTCTTTTTAGCTTTAACTTAGTTAACTATTTATTATTTATCTTTAGGCAAGATATTATTTATAAAAAAGGAAAAAATCTTAAATTAAAAAAATAATACAAATTGAAAATAAAAGTATAAGCAATAACCCTGGAAATTTGGTCTCAATACTGTTTGCGTTTGCAGTATTATGAACGGTTTTAAGTTCATTATGAATGGTAGAGTATTAAATAACAGGAGGTTGTAAATTTCAATTAAATGTAAAACCGCCTAAAATAGGCACAAATTATTGTTAATAAACTTAATAGAATTAAAAATGAACTGCCCACCGTTCATCCAATCAATATAGTTTGTTTTATTATTCCACTAATAATTCCAAAATAATTTGTAATTCTGTACTGCAATTTTTGTTCAATGTTGGTTTAATTAAACCCTCGTTTTAGCATTTTAGAAAAATGAAAACGGGTTTTGTTCGATTCTAGTTTCAAGTTTAAACTAGCAGGTAGTTTGGTCGTTTAGAAGAACTTTTGCAGGGCGGCAGTTTGGCGTTCCGCGGAGACGGCGTGCTGATCAATAGTGTGCTGCGGCATACCACATGCTGCATAGACAACATAGTTAGATTACAAAACTTGTCATCGTGTTAATGTAGACGTATCTGTATGTCACCTGAAGGTATGTGCATAGCATACACTGGACTCCTAAATTAGTAATTATCCTAAATTATTAAATTTGCTCCTGTAAATACAAAACATTGAGTTTCAAAACAGCACGTAGATACATTAAACCGTTTTTCTGTTCAAGCAGCTATATCTTTTAGGTATTTTTTGTTCTTTGAATTTCAGGGAGTATCAATAAATATCAGCGACGAAAAAGGATATTCAATATAGATGTGTCCATTTGTCATATTTCGTGGTTGTGTAGACAGAAATATAATACGAAAAAGCTAATAAACCGTTTTTTCCGCTTTTTAGGAGGTAGCTGTCGAGAAATGGCATAACTCTTAGTGTCGTAAAATAGTAGGGTGCCTGAACAATTTTACATATAACTAACTTCCAGTTTTTTTTTTTTTTTTTTATTTAAAGAAAGTAAACGTTTGATAAATCTTACAAGCTACAGAACAATTTTTCAATTCCAACACCAACAATATCAAAATAGATCTCTTCCAAATTTTTGTTGTCTACAAATCAATTATAAGTCGAACAGCCCATACAATCAGACGAACCCTATGTGGAATTGAGCGGAAAAACATTTTCCTCGCTAAGAACCTAACAATCGGTGTTTTTGCTTGGGTTTATTTTATACTCTCTAGAATAATACCAAAGAAACTTAAAAGCATATTATATTATTTTAACATGTTTTTTACTTTGTTGTAATATTTTATGCAAATTAAATCAATACTTGCCCAAGTAAATTAGGTATATAAAATAAAATTTCTATGAATGATTTAACATCGATTAGCTTTATCCATCAAGCATATGTGTTGATTTACGGTTTATGAAACATAACCTGTGATCTAAAAAATCGCACCACAATGTTGGCCATGTAAAGTTGGACAGATAATGAGGCCAATTTCTATTTTGTTCCAGTTGTAAGTACAGGCAAAATTTTGATAAATTATTGGAAAGGCGAGTAACTATTTTCACAATTTATTTTCAGAATAAATTTTCAAGTTTCAATGCATTTCTAATTGACCTGTCAACATTTAATGTAGTTCTATCGATTTGATTGATTGATTCACTTTTTACAAACTTAACTTCGAGGTGGGCGCTTTATAGATCACGGGTTATTTATTGTAATCATAAACATCGGTTTTAAAAGCCAGTGCAAGGAGTAAAAAAATTCATGTTTCCTACAAAATAACCGTTAAATTTAGAAAACTCGTGTGGTTTCACAAACGATATACCATGTAAGTTTCATGTCAACCGGATATTTACAGGTTAGACTTCTTTTTCTATCATAATTTAATTGAGAATATAAGATCTTTCTCATAATGGTTTTCCTTTGTGAACTAGACAAATGTATATTGTCTTGTATTGTTATAGATTTCAACTTTTTTTTAGTTCATACTTTTAGTAGGATTTTCGCTGTCAGAGAGATGATTGGGGTAGCAAGTTTTTCTAGACATTAGGTTATCCTTTTTCCTTCTAAAAAAATCTTATTAAATCTGGTTCCTAGGGCTAATTCTTTTGCAAACCTTTTTTGCATTTTTGTTTTGAAATACCTTTTTCCGTTTCTGCGTGCTGGTGATAAAACCCCCAATTTGCTGTTTTTGTTTGTCCCTTTATTGCTCCAATGAAGTCGAATCAGTTCCAGGGTCAGTGTTGCTATTGGGCAAATCTGGGAATTTTACCTTTTTCTAGTCCATGGGAACTCCATTGATTGAGTCTCGTTTTGGATTTTGCAGGCGGGACTTGCTAGCTAGATTCTGATGTTCTGAGACGTTGTTCTGGTTCTAATCGGAAGAGGGTTGTTTTACGTCTAACCTGTGTAGTACGCTTTCTTGAGAGTGTTACCATAGAGGTAAGATGATCGTGCGACATTCCTTTTGATTGGGGGGTGTCTACTTTGGGCAACTTCCAAACTTAACTTTCCCTGTGCTAATTGGTGTTTTCTTTTATAAATTAAAGTTTATAACATGATGTTCTCCTTTAAATAAGGAGAAAAAGTATTACAAATTTGTTTCTTGCGTGCCCATTTTTCTTGTAGCTACTGGGTTTTCTTCCTACTCAAACGTAGCTCTGTAGTTTATCTGAATTTTATCACGGGGTAAATTACTCAATATTTGTTTTTGTACCTGACTTTCTTTAAACAGAATCGTTTATATTATGCAGAAACGAAACAAAAAGCTTCTATTGCGATTGGCTGATTTGTAGACACTAAAATAATTCTTTTGATATTACAAAAGGTTTTCTTCAGAACGAGAACTAGGACTGTACAGGGTGGGTCAAACTGGTTATCATCATGGGGTATCTGACTTAATATTGATAATAGCTAAGAACGGTTTTTGTAACCATAGTCTAGTTTTTTGTCCAAATCAACTAGATATTAAAATGGAATTTCCTGTGTGGCTGTTATTATAAAGTGTTTACTCTTGTATATGTATTAAAAAATAATTACAATATGCTTGGTTATCAAAAAAGTTGTTTTATATTTCTCTCGTAAGATAGGTCATTTTGAATTAAAAAAAAGTACACAATCTTTGGGTGTCAGAACCAATCAATTGCAAATCATTTTTTTTACTATTTGGAAAACTATGTAGAATAATAAAAATTAACTTTTTATAGCTATAGTGTTTCTAAGATCAGTTCTTGGTAGTGCTGGTAGGTCATATCCGTCTAAATGCTCTAAGTGAAAAATCTAGGTTCTACTTAGATTCGAAACCTTAAGGACTATGGTCTTGTGCTTGATAACGCAGGTAAGTATCTAATCTCAATAGTGTTTGATGACACAACTTTATTTCTGTTTGGGTTTGTTAAAGCAGACGATGTAAAACATGTATAGGTACGGAAACGCTTTCATAGAAGGACCAAACAAACTCAAGACGGACTAATTGTTATGTAGAAGTCTAGAATCTTAATTGTAGTCTTCAGAAGTTATTGAAAGCAGTTATGTATGGTTATTTGTAGGAATATCAAAACCTGTTACTAGGAAGAGTTGTACAATGTATAGGAAGATTATCTGTAATTTATGAAATTACTCTCGTCTATATAGGGTGTTTCATGAAAAAGTGTCACATAAAACTTAGACTTTTCTCAAATCAAACACCGTGTATATTTCAGTATCTTCTTGTTTCTCCTCCATTTTTGATTACAACGATATAACAGTTGATTCTTAATATTTGACGATGTTTT
>VTPC01007700.1:0-11619 GCA_011009095.1 Ignelater luminosus
GTTTTAAAATTCACGAGGTATGTGTGCATCTTAAAGAATAGGTTATACGTAGGGTTTCTGATTTCTCGACTTACGAGTATTTCTTTTCCAGGAGCTCGAGAATTCTCGACTAAGAATTCCCGGGAATTCTCGAATATTCGAGAAATATGTAAATTTAAAAAAATATATAATATTTTTAATTAAATGCAAAATAAAACTATGCTTATTATGCAATAATCATCAACCTTTATTAATTCTTCAGTCTTGTGAGTAGTTACACATATTTTTAAACAAAATAACTAAATTTGAGTATGTTTTTTATTAAACAAATAGTAAGTAATCGGTCGGGGCTATTGCACCATTTCCATTTGGCTATAATTCTCGATCTATAAGGTTTATTAATAACAACATTTATTTAACGAAATAATAAGTATTTTCTCTACTGAGACCTTATAGAACGCAAGTTATAGCCAAACAGCGCAATTGCTCCGCAGTTGCAAGCCCCAACCGACTTACCTAAGTATCACCTTAAAATAACAAGTATCTTCATACAAACAATCTTTAAATTAAAGTTGAATACTTACAGTATCTTTCTTCCTATAAATAATTAGAACTTTTAATAACATTCGTTAAACAAAAAAAACTATAATCTACTAAAGGAACGTCATCATAATCAACTAAAGAATTTACTTTCAGTCTACCTAAAAAATCTACACATAAAACGATTGACTACACAGTCTATTAATTAGGTACGTAAAAACGTAAGAATCTTCAAAGCAGACTAGCTTATTAACCTTAAAAATATAAGTAAATAAATCAAAATTTAAATGGGAAACCACTTCAAAAGCTAACCTACTGGTCTCTGTTTTTAATGAAATATGCTTTTAAAAATACGAGGGCATTAATAGCATCATCTGATAATCGGTTTCTTATCTTAGTTACAAAGTTTTCAGACAGCGAGAAAACCCGTTCATTTTCTGTCGATGTTGGCTTTATGGTCATTAAAGCTTTATATAAATTTTCTAGGTTTGGCGTTTTTTACCAGTTGATTCAAATAGCTGAAATTCTTTTTTTATTAACCTTCTGGTTATGTGAGTTTCGGCATTACTAGCAGTGGCTGTGGCTGCTGTCTCGATAGCCCGTTTCAGTTGGAACTCAGTGGTATTAGAACCTTGTTCATTATATCTGGCATTTGGATTTGGTTGTCATCTTCGACTGAATTTGAGCTGCTGGGAAATAATCTATTGTACAGTTCTTCTGTAAATTTGATCAAAGCCGTTTTGGCGCAATTGCGTGTAATTCTTTCATTATCATTCTAAAATATCGTTGGGTTGTGAAGGTACCTGATTAAGGAAATCAGGTTAACGTTTCGCCTATCATCAATTTTTTTCTTCAGATATTCCAAACATTTTGTGGCTAAATCGTTTTCCATCGATTCTAGTTTATTGATTAACACGTCTATTATTGCCTCCGATGTCAGGATCGTAGCATCTTTTCTCGATAAAGCATCAACAGACAACAGACAACTGGATGTAAAACGCCTAACAATGATTCCAGAACGCCAATATTATCATCATTCTACATTGAGGACATATTCAAATCAATCAATGACTTTTTGATCGCATTTTTGAGTTTTAGAAATCGTTCAACTATCTGCATCATCGAGTTCCATCTTGTACGCACATCTAACAACAAATTTAACTCATGGCCAAACTCTTCTTTTACGTGTTTTTGCAGCGTGATATTTTTTAAAGGACTCTTTCGTAATAATTTCTTGCAAAACTTTGTCAATATTTTGGGTGTATTGCGCATTAGTTCCTATAGATTCCAACTCGCCGTCGTCAATAGAAAGGTCATCATCATCATCACTGTCGTATCCTGAAATACTTGGTTCTGAAGCTCGATTTGTTAGTATAACAGTTTCAATGACATCATCTTCGCTGGTATCATTTTTATTGCAAAATGTAGCCAAAACAGATAAATGTATAGCGTGATTTAAGCATAGGACCATCTCAGTTGGGCTTTCGCGTCCGAATTTAACCATGACATTGGGGCCATCACTAGTCACCGCTACGACGTCTTGTTCAAAACACAAACCAAATTCTTCCGAACGATTTTCTACGATTTGCCTCTTTTCTGTAGCTTTGCATTGACCCGAAATATAAACAAGTCCCAAATTATAAACTACGCAATCTGTGTGGTGGATACAAATGTTAAAATACCTCCGATTTCCTAGACTTGTCCATTCATCGATGCTAAGGCTAAATCGAGCCGATTTATTTTGTTGCAACTGACGTAAAAAAGTTATCGTTTCCTTCTTTTTTTTTCATAAAATTGAAGTATTAGTTTCATTACATCGGACTCATTTTTGGGTAATTTAAAACCTCTTTGCTAAAGAGATCACTCCTAGTAATCTGACGAATTGTAAGACCATCTTTTGCAGCTAATATGGATAATATTTCACCGAGGGACTGCTTATGTTTTGGTTCAAATGCGAGAGTCTTTTGAATTGATGATTTGAATTTCTTTGGTTCCGATGGTTGCTCATCTTCGATACCAGCCTCTGTTTATAGTTATACGTGAAAATGTCTGTTTTAGATTTTGTGGTTCATTTTTTCATAGTCATTTGAAAAATAACAATAAAGATTTAGCTGCTCTTAGAGATGTTCTTGATTTTAGATCTAATGCAACTTTTAAAATCTGACCAATTTATACAAATCTTGTAGGACAGAGGATAGCCTACAAAAAAAGTCTTTACTCTTCCTCCCTTGATCAACGGTTTTTCTTCTATTCAACGGCAGGTTTAGGATATCTTTTCTTTTTAATTTCGAACTATTCATGTTTTTTATTTTTCTGTGATATTCAAAACAAAGATTTCAGTTAACAGCGCAATTCACAGTCCGCTTCACTAGCATATTTAATCTGAGAATTGGGGTGCAAATTTTTGGTTTGATTTGTAAATGACGAATCTCTAAATAGTATATAGGAAGAAATATTTTAAAATTTACATAGGTAGGTATTATAACAGGCAAAAGTTTTTAAAATTTAAATGCATAAAATCCTTTGATTATTTATCTTCCTTATTTTTCTCAAAATTGAAATGAATATACAAAATTAAAGTTCACAGTCATTTTATTCCTATAAAAATAATTCTGTCGCCCTCCAAGCTATTAATGGTAATTTCTGAAAGTATAGTATATACCAATATCACTTATTTATGATACTAAATAGTTATTCACTTTCAAAATTTCAAATTGCACACCTATTTTATAATTTAATAATAAATGAACGGTTATTTATATCCACTGTGAAATTTTACTTTTTTGTCATGTATCTATTACAATAGTAAAAAGCTATGTCCCATTTAAAATTTTGTATTAACTTCAATTTAGTATTATTGACGTTTCATCCCTAAATTACCATTAGTCATATAAATTATTTTCTACTTAAAAAACAAGTTTAATAAAACTCTAAATATAAAGTTGAAATGGGGACAATGTTAAATCGAAGTTAATAAAAAATTTTAAATTGGGCTTGAGTTATTTACTAATCTAATTAATGGATACATGAAAAAGGAAAATCTCACAGTGTATACATAAATAGTGCCAGGAGCTATCAAAATTATAAAGAACGGTTATTAAAAAACCGATCGGTAATCTTCATTAGTGCGTTATCGTTCAGCGAATTAGGTAATGCTAACAAGAAAATAGAATAAACACAAAAGCCCACCGATACCCATCTGCTTAATATACATAACGCACCCATTCAAAGACCACCACTGCCAAATTTCGGACATCAGAACGGATAGTGTAGTATATGTCGCAGGGATATGATAAAAACAGGAAATTGATCAAATTCCTAATAGAGTTGATCAATTCACGGGAGGTATTAAAATGACAACTCGATGTGGTCATTTCCCTAAACAAATCCAGTAATTTGATCAAATCTCTAAATAAATGTAGTGAAATGACAAAAATAACATTTTTAAACTAATAAAGAGATTTATTTAGTAAGCCAAACTACAGAATAACCGATGTCATATAGAAAACTTTTGAACATGGAAAAGTCTGCTCTGCAATCGTCTTAGATATAGCACAAGCATTTGACCGAGTGTGGTATGACGGCCTGATACATAAATTAAAATCGATCCTTCCTGATTCATATTGTAAACTTCTTAAGTCGTACCTAAGGGAAAAATATTTCGAATTAAACACGAAGATGCCTACTCAAAAATAAAAGAAATAAAAGTCGGTGTGCCCCAGGGAAGCGTCCTGGGACCCGTTCTTTACCTACTTTATGTTAATAAGTTCCAGAAACGACAAATTCCACGATTGTTACATTTGCGGACGACAGTGATGTCGATAGGAAACTCAATTGATGAATCATCAACAAAACTGCAACGAGCAGCTGATAATATCGCCACCTGGACACACAAATGACGAATCAAGCTCAATAAAACCAAATCTACTATATCAATTTTACTCACCAAAAAATCAAACAGCGATTTATTTTACTTAATGGCATAAGGATATCATCTGCTAATACTGCAAAGTACCTCGGTATGACGCATGATGTCAAACTCCGATGGCAGAAGCAGATCAAAAAGAAGCAAGAGGAACTGCAAATCAAATTCCGAAAAATGCACTGGCTGCTCCGGTGCCGATGCGAATTGTCAATGTACAATAAGCTGCTCTTATATAAACACATGTTGTGACCAATATGAACGTATAGCGTCCAATGATGAAGATGTGCAAAAAATGCAACATTGATGTAATACAGCGATTTCAAACTAAAGCTCTAAGATGCATAGCTAATGCATCCTGGTATGCACGTAATAGTGACAGTCACATCCATCATTGCGAAATATGCTATCGTACATGAAAACCTCCTTCAGCAACACGTCTACGAAGAAGTGTCCAGGCCCTTGAATGTGGGAAACTTAATCAGACGAGTCAAGCGGACTAAACCCTTTGAGTTAGTCCAGCAGACCGACAACCAATGGGTCAACTTGGTTCACTCCAATTTTAATATCTTAGTTTCAAATTAAAACAGATTGTTAGTTTATATAAACTATTTTTGTAATATTTGTGTACATCTTGTAGCATAATAATAATAATAATAATAATTAAAGTAAACCAAACATTTATGTAAAATTTCACTTTAATTATTTATTTCAAACCAATTAACGACAGGATATTTAAACGAAGTGTATCAAAATAGCTAGCGAGAAGCATATTTTTTAAATGGAACTTAATTATATTGTTCATTTATTTTTTATTGAAACACCTTGTGGATTTGTGGCATCTCGAGTTACAAAGGACGTTACTTTTTTTACAGACACATCTATTCGTTTTGCATTGTACTCTTGATTATTCACAGGAGCATTTCTTGAATCCTTGACCTCGGAATAAAGATAATTTGCCTGCAATTTCACGCAAACTCAGCTTAATAATCGGTGGCACTGAATCAGTACATGTAATTGTAGCTATTTAAAGAGCGTTTCTAGGAAGCCTATAATCTTTTATGACGCCAACTGAAGTACCAATTTTAAATAAATTTAATACGACCCGCCTAAAGTTGTTTGCATCTAATGAATTTCTTATCTACCTTGGATACATCAATCAAAATGGTGGAACTCATTAACACGACTTTAAATTTCTTCGAAGAAGTATCTTTCATTTTTTCGGCAGATCTTTTTAGGTTTTGTGCAGCATGTTCCCTTTGTTCTTTTATATTCCCTTCTTTTTTTGGCATAAATAGCATAGAATTCTCGATCCATATCCTTCTTCTCCTACCGTATTTCCACATATTGCGTGCACTGGGTTTTTACAAATGTCGGATGAATGGGCCCCAGTAGATTTCATTCTACAAACAACACAAAACGCTTTTTTTTTCTGTCAACTGCTTCCCCTTCTAATGCAACTAACAATACGGGTGTTCCAGCTGTCGATGCAGAATCCTCTGAAGTTGAAGCGTTGTTGTTAATAAATTCAGCTGCTGGTAGATCCTCTAAAGTGGAAAGATTGTTATTAATTAATTCAGCTGCTAGCAGATCATCTGAAGTTGAAATGTTGTTGTTAATTAAGACAGCTGCTAGTAGGTCTTCTGAAGTTGAAGTGTTGTCGTTACTGTTTAACATACTGATCCAGGTTCTCTTCAGAACAAGTTTTTCAAGCAATTCTGTTGGAATATGAGTAGATTGAAGTCCTGTTTTTGGCTCTGTTTTAAATAAGGCTTTGCACGGTGGTCGTTTAATGGTTCGGTGAAAACAGGAGTTTGTCTGAAATCGAACAAAGTAACAACTGATAGCCCAGTTTTTTATGTCATTGTCAATGAGCAAGCACGTAACACAGCTTCGACATCTTAATTTGATCGCTCAACCGATCCTTGGCTTGCTGGATGTCTAGGCCTACCATTAACAATTTTGCATGTTGTTAATTCTTGTATTACAACAGCCGTAAACTCACGACCGTTGTCACTTTGTAGTATATGAAGACAACCAACTTCCAGAAAGATTTTTAATAGTTCCATTGTTACTTCAGCTGCTCTTTTCAAAGTCAACAACCGCGGAAAGCTAAATTTTGTCGCGTGATCCTGGTAATGTATTAGGTAAGTCAACTAAATCGACTTGACCACGATGGTTGAAGTCGCTGGACACAATTGGGCAAACGACGATTCCTTTCCTTGGAAATTATGTGATAAAATTCTTTTGTAGGCACTACTTATTTTCACAACTGGCTGTGATAACTTCTTCTATCCTTTCGCGAGTCTATAACGGTTTTTCTTTACCACGCCGCCTGTCTAAAAACGTTTTAATAGTTTCATTAAGCTGTTCTTTACACTCAAATTTGCCTGAATCTGATTTTGTCCTGTATCCGAAGCCATTTCTGACGTGCGTGCACTTGTCGAACGCAGAAATTGCAAAAAAGTTAATGAAAACGCGTGCGAACTTCTTCGCGAGGTAGAAAAGCGTGGTAACAAGCGCGACGCAGTGATGTACAAGTACTGACATGTAATTTCTGTCAATTCACTAAATCTGTTTAGGAATTTGATCAAATTACTGGATTTGTTTAGAGAAATGACCATATCTAGTTGTTATTTTAACATCTCCCGTGAAATGATCAATTCTCTTAGGAATTTGATCCAATCTCTGTTTTTATCATATCCCTGCGGCATATGTATCGGAAGTCACTACGCAGTATTTACGTAAAGTATAAAAAGCGATGGTGGCCCCAACGATATACACCTGAACTAAGTGCCAAACTGAAAAGATAATAATACCATCAATACGTAGTCACTTCTATACACTTTTTTTTTTAAATTTAGGTTCCTAGTGCCTACTAGCAGTTAATTATAATAAAAACAAGGCAAAGCGTACTGACTTCGGAAATCGAATGTGACAACATAAACACGAAAGTGACAACAAATGCAGAGTATCTACTTCGGAAGTCAATTGATATACTCCACGAATATATAGTTATTACATATTGCTATAATTTTAAAACAATTTAAAGTTTCCAAAGAAATTTTATTTGCTATAGTAATGATCCTAGTTCTAGTTAACTTGCACGAGACTTATTTGATTGTACATAATTAATAGAACAACTTTATACAATCGAAAATTAATGAATATTTGTTTTCTTCTAGTTCAAAGAGGAAAACATTATTAAAATTCTTTTATTTATTTAATTAAAACTGTAAAATTGGAATTCCTAATTAAATTTCTTCTTATTTAATAGAACAGTAAGATCCTATCCTGTACTATTTTATCAAATACTATGAGTACAAGAAAACAAAAAAATCGTTGCTGTTACCTTATCAAGTTTTAGCAGCGTTTGATTTTCTTGATTTTCCTTTTTAAATCTTAATAACGATTGAATTTTGTTTTAGTTTTGATTTGTGCATTTCCGTTAAACTAAACAACTAGTCACACTTTTAATTAAATTTCCTCTGCACTCTCACAACATAATAAGTAATAACTAAATACATTTAGAGATTAAACCATTCAGTCCTAGTTCAAACTAAAAAATATTCAAATTCTCTGATGTTTTTATATTTAATATCCCGCATTGAGAAAGGTTTTACATAAACCAACTGTCCTAAGTAAATATTTAATTATTAATTTTTTATTTAAAACCTTTTTTCTAAATTACACACCTAGACTTTATCTAAAATAACCTATTTACATTATTTTTATTTGCATATATTTTTACAGAATTGTTTTGTTATTTCACATTTAATCAGAATTAAGTCTTACATAATCATCAATACTACAATTCGTATACAACGCGTTATAATAAATTAGAATTTTTTGCTTTGTTCTAATCTGGAAATAATTCAATTCCTTTAGAAAATGTTAATTAGGCCCAAAACCACAGTAAGTAGTTAGTTTTGAGATATCAATGTTGTGTTAATTTAAATAAAGTTGAATTTCCCAAATTCCAACAAGAGTTCATACACTTACCAGTATCCATAGCAATATATAACATATATGAGTCATTCCACGTCAAATCGTACAATATTTTGAAAAGATTGACCTTCATATCTTAGATTCTACTTAAACTTTTCTTAATACCTTTTTAAAATAAAATATGTAATACTTTTTTCCACACCTGTCTAAACTCGCTGTTATTATAATTATGAAGCATCAAAGTTTCCAACCATTTATGTGTACTGTTCTTCTTAAGCGTGTATATTTTTCCATCTATTTATAACAGAGGCTTGCAATTTAGCTTCATTTAAAGGGAAAAAAGTACCTTTTCATGACATGTGCACGATAGTCAAGTTCGTGTTTACTTACTGTGATTCCAAGGACATTTTATTTAACAAAATTAATTTTCAACGTTAAAATTCCAAAAAAAATATGCACTGATTCTTTAATATTTCTTCTATAAACCTGCAAAATAGCAAAAAGGAATTTGTCTTAGTTAGTCGGTAATTATTTATCAAACTTTATGCGCCCAAAGACAAAATAGCACTGTAGCACCGTTAGACGTACAGAAAACATAGCCACATTTCTCTATTCAAGTTAGAAATAGGCTGCATTACTAAGTATTATGTTATGTGCATCCAGAAACTAGATATTATTATTTATTACTCTAAGAAACTATGAAGTACATCTATCAACATTAAAAGACATTGTACATCGAATTAAGCTTAAACAATGTTTCTCATTCAGTTTTAAAAAACTGTTAAACAAAATTTGATTTGTCGATAAAGAGATCAAAGAATGTAGCCTTAACGTACCCCGAATCAGTGTTAACTCCACCTGGGGCACCACTGCGTGAATTAAGTATCTTAGTGGTTGTCACTGCCGGTCCCAACCCCGGAAAAAGGAAAACGGTTGGTAGGCCAGTTTAGTACTCTACCCACCGTAAAACCAACATTTGCTCACAGAACCAAATATGGGCCTCAGAATAGGAGGCATATTATGAAGAGGACAAACGCAAGTCAACGGAAGAAACAAGTATGGAAAAAGGATTGTATAAGACTCGCAACATGGAATATCAGCAGCTGGAGCCATAGAAACACTGAAATCCTGCTAGAGATGAAACGAAACCATATTGATACATATGTACGTGCTAGAGGAAACAAAAAAGGGAAAAAAAACAAAGTTAATTCCTACACACTAATATACAGTGGAGTTGAAAAAAATGAATGAGGAAAAGAAGGAGTCGCACCCTTAATACACAACAAATACATAGAATGTACAGTCAACTCATAAAGTAATGTCGCAAAATGATTTACATTCTGGTATTTAATTTCTAAATTAATGAAAATATTTGCAATTCATTATTACTAACTTAATAAATTATTCTTGGTTAATCGATTACTATCTATGAAATGCAAAATTTGCCATTAAATGAGGAGTTAAACGATAAAATGTAAAACATTTTGCGACATTGCATTATGAGTTGGCTGTACTACAAACATTAAGTATCTATCATCACGTTTGTTATGTGTGAGTCTAGAAATAAACACCAAGACATTACATATCGCTTCTTCAATATTACAAGGTTGTATGTAACAAAATTGAATTTTTGAGAGTTTTGCTATAACAAAATTGTAGGCGACTTAAACTATCCATGCACTTTTGTTACAACACAGAAAACGCAATGAATTCGCATCGCAAGTTAATGTTACAAAGATGTGTCTTGCAAATTCCATTTCAGAGTGACAAAGTTGCATGTGTCACACAGATCTGCGTAAAGTTGTGCTTATGAATAAATTGAAATAACAAAGCTGTATGTTGTAGCCAACGTTTTTTATTTTCGAATTTTAAGTTATGCGTGCGATTTCAACGTTTAACTTGTTGATGGTAACGTGATTCTAGACCGAGTTCATGTTTTTCGAAGAATATGTGGGAAAACAGTGATAGTAGTGATTATTTTTGTGATGGATACGATTATGACAAAGACAAAGGTAGAAAGGTAGAAAATTAATTTTTGAGGTTAAGACGGCTTCAACAATTTAAAACTTATTTTCACAATTAAAATTTGAGGCAAACTCTTTAAAATTCCTTCAGAAACTGATTGTATCGTTACTCTCAAACATCTTACTGATAAACTGGAGAAACATAATGTAGCTTCTTTACATCTAGCAAAAAAATGAAAGTTGTAGTTACACAAATTTACTTTACTCTAGTTTAACTAATGTAAAGGGCGCCAGTTCCAAAAGAAACAGAAATCATACGTAAATATATAATCATAAATATATAACAACAAAATAAATCTAAATTAAAACACCAACATCAATATAATATAAAGATAATCTATTATAATTTACAATACAGCAAATTTAATTATCAGCACCGAAAATACCAACAATAAAACTTTAAAAATACCCCAACGATAAAATTTTTGTTCAACTCACAAAAACATTAAAGGCTAATAAGAATTAGAATGATCTGAGATTTACAGATCAACGCAGAATTTAAATCTAATTAAAGTTATTTAAATCGAGAAAAAGAGAAATTTAATCTTATAATCATATCACTTAACGCATTCATGTATGCTAAAAGTGGTATATCTTCTCATAGCACTGTTTGTTTCTTAGATAAGTACTGTGGTTAGGTAATTCCATAGATCAAAATTTTTAATTCGTTTTGCTCAGTTTGAACTTTGTGTTACTTAGAACCTTATAATATTGGGGAAGTAATATTTACATTGCATACACCCCAGAAGAAAGTAAGCGCAAGGATGAAAAAGAAGGATTCTATGAAGTAATAGGTTTTTATATTGGCCTTTTTCTTGTAACTTGCTACCGGAGTTCGGTGGTAACAGAAATTAAAATAGCCTCAGTAGCTAGCTCAAGTCGCAGGAGGAAGTGGGCCTGCACGGGGTGACTTAGATACCAACTGGATTGAACAAATTTGTATATATTTATAGGCGCCAGATTCTATAAACTCGAGGTCCAAAAATATTATTATCTCGAATCACAGATAATGTAACTTACCAAACTCGAACTTTCAAATAGGTCTGAAAAAGGGCGAAGGCGGCAAAAATAAAACATTAAAATAGACAATCCAAAATTTAATGCTAAACAATAATGCAGGTGATACAAAAGAGAGTTGCGGTACAATAATAGTGTTACCCAGTAGATGATATACGAGGGTGGTCTGAAAAGTTTCCGACCTAACAA
>VTPC01007700.1:16619-58709 GCA_011009095.1 Ignelater luminosus
GCACAGCAATAATTAAATAATAATTGACAATAGTTGCGCGTTATAACCAGATACACGGCGGAAACCTAACTAGATAATTGTGGATTGATCAATCGTGAATGGTGCTTCCAGGGAGTGCAGGAACCAAAAAGAGTAATCTCAATACAAAAGTTTAATAAATTTTGACGTACCCCGTAGCTAGCTTTTCGCAGATTTCCAAAGTTCTAAATACAAAATATCAGGTAACCGAATTTTGATCGTAAAGCTAACAAAGAGGTAAATACGCAATCTGAACAACAATTTATATCTAAAAACCCTAAGAATCTCTGATATCTAGTTTTTCCGATTAACGCAATATAATTAATTTAGTATTAATTCACCCTATTTATAAATAAACGTAGAAATTGTACGCATATAAATTTCATTTAGTAATTTACAAAAATCAACAAATAATTCAATAATCTACATATAACTTGTATAAATTTTCAAAAATAAAGAAATAATGTCCAACAAAGACGTTCGATAACGGAAAATAAATGCAAAGTCTTTATCGTCTGATAATGAAAAAGGCGATACATATAAAAATTATACTAAAAGAGTTTGAAGAAACTATTATCGTTCATTTCACACATAAGAAAATAATAAGTTTTACTAATAATCGACAAATACAAAAACTATAGATTGCACAAACATTCGGGAAATTTTTACTAACAGTTTAATAACAGATGTCTGATATATCAAACAAACGTGAATATCAAACAAATCACACACCTGTACTACACCGATAACGCAGCTGCACGTACCCTTCTGGAGCTGGTAGAACCAGGTCGAGATGACCCTCCAGGGTAATCGCTAGCTGGCTGCAGATGGAACGTATTCGGAGAAGTCGTCGAAATTAGCGGACTCGGAGTTATGAAATCCAAAAGATCACCAAATACTTTTCTCTAAACAAACTTCAAAATAACTCCAATGATGGAAGGCGGATCCAGCTCCCCAAATACGGGTAGGTTTTACAAAAACCTCAGAAAAGACACCACCACCACGCTAATTTTAAATTTTCGATTCCCTTGAATCGGTACTGCAACGACCGCTACTCGACTTGAAGTTGCCCAGAATCGTGAAAGCAAGCAAATGTTAAAATATTCCCGCTGCAGAAGGATATACAGGGTGGCCACAATGTAATTCGGCAATATAATATAATTGAAATTTGAGAACGCTAAAACGACACGTAGCAATCTACGGAATTAAATGGAATACGCACACAAAAAAAAGGATTGCTTCATTTAAAGCTATCCGTTTCAATTCAAACTTTAGATAAGTTCGTATATAAGCAAACAGATATTTGGTTCTTTAAAGAATACCGTATGTTTAGAGTTCAAATACAAGATATTCTTAAAGTAAGCTTAAGATATGCTTGATTCAATGCAATACGTACAATTATTTTAATAGTTTATGGATGTTTAATTTGAAATTACCAAAAAAAGCACAATAATTAAAGCAAAGCTATAGAATTTTAAAAGTGAATGTAGATATTTTATTCTTGATCTGGGCGATTTCTTTATCTTTGTTTAGTTGTTCTAAGTTTAATTGTGCACAAAAATATAACAAATTTCTGCCTAATCTTTTATTTATTTTCCTACTTTTGAGGTTTGAGTAAGGATATTTCCTTAAACTGCAAAATTTACAATTTAAACAAAATTCTACCCCAAAAATAGGAAAATTAAATAAAAACTTAAGTCTTTATGAAAAGTTATCATACTTTAATAAAGATCCTGTTTGATCTTACCACGTTTAACTGAAAATATGTCTCTTGCAAATTCCCTTATATAAAACACTTGAAATAACATTTACAGCATAAACAGATTCTACCGACATCTATACAATATTCTCACTTACTACTTCAATAACATTACTAAATTTAAATGAACATTATTGTAATATTTAAAGAAACGTATGAGTATATTTCATAGGAAACAGTAATATTTTTAATTAAAATCGATCCCTGCTTCAATGAAGATTATTAACTTTAAGTATACTCTACTAGTTAAACAAATTAGTATCTTTCTTTAAACATATAGGTATACTTGCATCAAACAACTTTCCTTGATTGAAACATGTATCAACTTGAATTAAATATACTTTTTTAAACATACACGTATACTTAAAAGAAGAATTCTTTTTTTTCTGTGCGCAGCCTAAGCACATAGACCAACGTATATAAGAACTTTGCATCATATTATCTACAAAACAACGTTATTATAGTAAAAACAACCTTTGTTAGCATTTTAAAACTTGACCACTTTTACATTTGAATTACCTTGTTTCTGTCTTGTCTGTTGCGGACCGGAGTGAAACAGATAGGTTCCAAAACACTACATTATTTGTGATCAACGTGGAACGAGTTGCTACTGCCTGCCTAGATAAGCATTGATATCTGGTAATTATCACTAATTTTGATGTCTTGAAATTGACAAACTATAAAATAAATTGAATTTGTCTAGGGGGGGAAATTATTATATCATTGCTGCATGGCTAAAGTATTAGAGCTAGACATTGGCTTTAAAAGATGCGTTTCCTATACTCTAAGTCTTTGCGCGGGGTTCAAAGAACAATGCTCAACTACTGTATTGAACAATTTCACAAAATGGTCTCATAAAGGTCATTGATTTATTTCTTGGGTTACTTTAGGTTATAGTGTTAAAGTAATCCACAAAGTTACATTTTATGAATTTTTCTTTTACTATTTGGTGCTTGAATAGCAGCTACAACTGTCAGAGACAATATTTGTACAATTTGTCGCCTTTAAAGTTTACACTTTGTAAACTTTCACAGATACTGTTGCTTCTAATTACAATTCTTATTATACTTTGTAGTTTTTAACTTTATAGTTTTATGAAGATAAAATGGTACGCTCTGTTTTAAAAGGCAAAAATATTATTATAATTCGTACGTATGGTTTTATGTAGTTTATTGTAATCCCCTGGTATGGATGTTTCAACGTATTTCTTTTATTCCCCAGACACGACAGAAGCCTGAGATAGGAATTTTTGAATCTTAGGAATTTTTTTCCCAAAAATGCAACTTTGGGTAGCGTATCTCGGCTACTGTAAGCTAAAACCCTAAAACCTTTCAGGCAATAACTGCTCTCTAGCAGCGTTAACGAATGTCTTATGAAACATTAAATTCTGGGTGGGACAGGAGAGGCCTCTTCCTCGTTAGTAAACATATTCGAAAACTTAATTAACTCAGTCTTTAACTTCGGGGAAATAATACAAATATATTTGATTTAAGTGAAAAGGTCAAGCCATTTTGTAAGAAAACACAGTTATGAAATAACAAAATTAAAGAAAACTTTGAGCTTTGAGATGTTTCCCACGACTCGGAATTTATCCAGAGTTGCCCGCCGGAAGAGAATCATACAAAAATGTTGCTAAAGACAGTACAGAATCATTAAGAAAACTTGAGCACTAATTTCTGAAAATACTTTTTCGCAGAAGAAGACATTAAATCATGCGACCAGAATTGGGTAATAAATCCATTTGACAGTACACCTACCGGTTTGTCGCTACGACAAGAAGAACAACCGAGAAATTTTTCTTTAAATAGCTCAGAAAAACCAAATTTTGTTATTAAGTGGTTAACAAATTTTTAGACTGAACTGTCTGCAATTATTCTCTTATTGAATAAAGCAAAAGCGCTTCGGATACTGTTATCTTTTCCCACTTGTACGAAATTGGTTTTTCTGCTGTAGCTGCTTTGAAATCTAAATATAGAAACAAACTTCAAACAGAAAAGGAGCTCAGAGTAAGTATCTCAAATATAAAACCAAATCTATTTTAAATTAATAAAAAAATATATCTACTGCTTTGTCTTGTTCATTTATTCGAAGGTTGAGTTTTAAAAAACAGAAGAAAACGGTTAGATCAGAAACAAATCCATATAACGCAGGCTTTATATTTGATATGATTTTGAAAATTCTACATTTCGCCTTTCTGTATACCAGGGAAGATACACAATTAATGAAGGTTCTAAAATCTTTGGAAAGTTTCGAGAAATAACAGATTGAATGACGTACTCATGGATAATGAAATTAGAGAGAACTCCGAAATAGTTGAATATCGTTTTCTTTATTTTTATAAAATGTGAGGTGGAGTATATTCACGTTAACCAACTTAAAATGCCAAATTCAATTTTTTATCTTTGCCTCCAATGTCCAACTTGTTTAGCAATCGTCCCAGTGCGCGCCATGGTATGAAATTCCTAACTTTATGCTTTCGTGCAAGAGATTTAGAAAATTATACCCACAAAGGAGCTTTTATTGAGTCTGCTTCCTGTTTAGGAAAAATAGATCTGGTGATCTCGGGGGCCATTAGTGAAGAATGTACAGGAATTGACGTACAGAAAATTAGAAGACAAAACTATATTTTTGTCAAGAAGTGAACAGAGAGAACTTCAAACATTTTGTTTATTTAAAACGTTTTCAATTTTTATAAAATCAAGTGTGCCTTTGGGGTAAGTGCGTCCCAATTTGATATCTAGTATAGGAAAATATGTATAGACCTGGAAAAATTATAAGGGAGTAGGAAATTTTATCTTGTCCCCAATCAACAACTGGTGGCAACACTGACTTCTTTGTTTTTTATTTTATGAAGCCTGAACGAAGCCTCTTCATTACACCCCGAGCAAATTGAAATGCACAGGGGCGACTCATTGATGCACCGATCAGTTGGATGTGACACGTGGTGGTATAACGATGGATCACTGGTATCCTCAACTAAAAAGCCTTGTGTTTTACAACGCCGAAGTTGTTATTGTGTGTACGATCTATAGACATGTTGTTTTGGAAATGGCAGTACACGAGTAGGTTGCTCAATAATAAGAGAACACTCTTGAAATTACTCGAAATAATAACTAAATTCTCGCGAATTTCTTTTTATTTACAGTGTTCAGAGATTGCTGTATGTTTTGCGCTTCTGTAGGATCAAACTCATTTAAAATTCTCTTAATCATTTTAAAATTTTCTGCAGCCTCAATCCAGATATATTATTGTGTAACAGTAGGTGAAGGAGGTAAAGATATATTGGTACCTACAATATCCTTGAACGTAACTAACCTGGGAGGATCTTTTAAAAAAACCTTTTTACTGAGGAGATTAATGTGTTCACATTAAAATACAGAAAGCGAATCAATTCAGCTTCTCGATGTAAGCCATGCGTTAAACACGTAATATACATCATTTTAGGATACAATACTTGCAATCCAATCATAGCCTTCTGTGTATAAGGCGCTGCATCGGTGCAAACTAATTGAACATGTGAATACTGGATTCCTTTTGGTTGCAAAAGACCTAACGTGTCATTAAAAAAGCAGACATAGTTGAATGAATGGTTTTTTTTTCTAAAACACTTATATTGTCAATAAATATAATCTACCTCTCTCAACTTCACTTCCTAAAATAAGATGTGCAATTTATTTTTGCCCCACATTCGTTGTTTTGTCTAAAGAAATCCAAATATTTTTATTTCTTACTCAGTACCTTGATTTTTCTAATATAGTTTGATACTGTTGTTGATATTGTTGATTCATATAAAACATCTTGCTTAGTGTGTGCTTCCAGAAGCTTTGCGTAAGTCTCAGTTTGTAATTTTCCGAAGGGTATGTTTACGCTGTGCACAAATCTTCATAAAACTCTATCTGTTTAGGTCTTGGCTTTTATACAGTAGCCATTAATAACAACTATTTTTTGTTCTGGTTTTTTCTGTTCTTTTACTTTGATGTTTTACGATCTGCAGGTGTTGAATTATTTTAAACTTTTTTGTAACTGTTACCCGAACTTCACAAAATTTACAGAATAAAACACTCCAATCCGTTGTAAAATCACCGAACTATATCACATGTAGCAGTTTTAAAAGCTTAAGAGATTTTAGTTTGCTTAAGGTGAGGCCCCAAGGTCTTTTCCGGATTATAAAAAATTGTGGGAACCTCCTGCTATAATGTAATTAGGGATGGAACCTGTCTTTTTTGTTAAATCGGAAAGAATTTTATTATCGAAACACAAGTAACTTGCTTTGGTGTAGTTTGGAAAAAGGGGAGAAAACCAAACTTCAAGCACCAGCACGATAAAAATATTTCCAAACGCTTAATACTGTCTCAGTAAAATAAAAGGCAAAACATACAGGGTCGCTAAAAAGTATGGAAACACGCTACCCCCGCAGAAACGGTAAGAGATATACAAATGAAATTTGGAGAGCTTAAAGTAGGTATTTTTTGTCATGTTTTGCGCAGGTAATTAAAAACAAATCTTCAATTGTTTTTTCGTACGGCCGCCATATTGAGTTTCTTTAAATAGAACACCCTGTATATGAGCCATATTTGGATAGAGATTTGTAAGACAAATTCAATGATATAAGGGTTGCTATACCTATCTTGAAAGGATACGAAAACACAACTGAAGACTTGACCTTAACTCTTTTCGCACAATATGGCAAACAAAGTCTGCCTTAAGATCCCCAAACTTCATTTGTCTGTCTCTTACCGTTTTTGCAGGAGCAGCGTGTTTCCATACTTTTTAATAGGGAAACCCCTGACAAAAGAACAGCGATTGTTTCCAAAAGACTTCAAGATAAGTATAGCAACTCTTATATCATTGAACTTGTCTTGAAAATCCCTATCCAAATATGGGGTCATATATAGAGTGTTCCATTTAAAAAAATCCAATATGGCGGTCGTACAAAAAACAATTGAAGATTTGTTTTTAATTACCTTTGCAAAACATGGCAGAAAATACCTACTTTAAGCTTCCCAAATTTCACTTGTCTGTCTCTTACCGTTTTTGTGAGAGTAGCGTGCTCCCATACTTTTTAGCGACCCTGTATACTAATAATATTTAATTAAAATTTCATATATTTACCAGCGTTACACACCTAAGTAAAAAAAACATTCATATTATATTGTTTTGATGGTGATGATTAACTTAATAATGTAGAATAACAACTCTTCAGGCCTTCGTAACAATATTACTACGATAAAAAAAGTGAATAACGATAAATCAAAAAAATTTTAGAAACTGAATCAAATTATGATAAACATACAAAAATCGTTAATTAAACTTTGTTGATTAAATTTCATAGATTCTCTGATCCCATTAGTACAGAGATTTGTCAAGAAAAATAAAATGTAAAAACAATAACTGTTACAAATGAAGATTTACTTTACAGTAAAGGTCAAGGTCAAACAATAACCTTACCATAAGATAAAAGAACTGAATTTTATTAATATTCAAGTAAATTTTTAATCTAATAATCCACAAACTTAAAAGATAAACCCTAGCTTGAGCACCAACAAATAAACAAGTATTTAAATTAATAAATAAAAAGGATTCTCCAAACAGTTTTAAAAGTGAGAATTGTATAACGTACCTCTAGACAGATCTGTTTCGACCTTATTCTGGTCTCATCAGTAGAGAATAACGTTTTACAAGTTTCAAATACTTCATATATATAGAGCTAGAATAATGCCATGCATAGCATGAAGCTTTAGCGGCGACATCTAATGATCGTCACCAGCAAGCACACAAGGTGCAAGGGTCAACGTGGCCATATTTAACACGCATAACATTTAAAATACATGTATATGTATAATTAAATAGACCCCATCCAAATTGGAGAATATTAATATAAATTAATAAAAAAAAGAATTCTCCAATATAACGTACCTCTAGATAGATCTGTTTGGAGAATTCTTTTTATTAATTAATTTATATTAATATACTCCAATTTGGGTGGGGTCCATTTAATTATACACATACATGTATTTTAAATGTTATGTGTGTTAAACAAGTATCTATTTAAGTAAATTTCAATAAATAAATACCTTTCCTTGTCTTGCCATATATTCTGTGTACTAGATAGGGACTAACTGGATTCTGGATTCTTGTTAGTTGGGATGATTAGCCAGGAAACGTAGAAAGATGTCCCATAAATCCTTGTATGATAATCGGTTGATTTTTGGTTACAAAGCCCTCGAAACTTCACAGATCAAGATGGCGACCACGCCCTTTACATAATGTTTGCAGCATAATTGCAGTAAATACCGTAATAAATAGATAAACAGCAAGGATTAGGCAAGATAAAATGGATGCAAAGGCTGATTTACTTGAAATTCCAATTAACGCGGCACAACAAACGTCTAACTTGAAGCGAGAAATCGGTCAGAAAGATAGGGTTAGAGGGCTTGTAAAGTAAGGCATGCGCCGTCATTCCCACATAATACTCATTTTAATCACTAGATGTCACTAGGATAATTAAATGACAAGATATAATCATTTGCTTAGAAACAAAACAGCTAATTTTTAAAAAAAGATTCAACATGAGAAAATTATTGAAAACGTAAGAAAAGCATATCAAATTCGAAAATATACAAAACGTCTCAAAATAATTTGTTACCACGTAACACACATACTAATTTAACGCAGAACTTAACACTTCTTTTTGTTTGGAATTGTTGTACTCGTATGTGTGTTGTCTACTGTATAAACATTCAGCTACAACTAACTTTTAAACTCAAATTTGTAGCCAAGTAAATTATGAAAACAATAGACAAATATAATTATTTGTCTGGTAGAATTTCTTGTTGGGTGTACCACGTCTGTTTTAAAAATCCATTGATAGTCTGGTGGGATACATGGTTTATTCATTGCTTAGTTAAGAAGATTAAGAATTTGAAGAATTCGACTTTAGCCTAAAATCTTTGACTAAATTACTTCTCATTCAAATGCTTTTATTCTTTCAAAAGATTCGCTTTGGGAACATTTCTTAAAATTACTGAATGAGCTTTATGATTTTTCTGCTTAAATAGGGAAATGTATTGTTGAAACGTCATCGAGAGAAGTATAAAAATAAAACAAGATAATTATATAAATAAAAGGTCTACCTGCACATTTTATGTAAGTTATTAATTTATGGCTTTAATCTTAAACGGACAAATTGCTTTTATTCTGGCAATTAGTCTTTGTTAAATTAGGAAGTGCCTTAAAACCAATATTTTGCCACCTTCATTACAAAATAACAGAAAATTAACGAAACCACTGGTACTCTCAAGTAAAATTATCTGTAAAATGTGCATGTGTTTTTGTGAATTCCTTCAAATATGCATTTAATTACAAAAATCATTGAATATGCATTCCTTTGCAAAAACGCTCAAAATATGCATCTGCATATGCAGATATGCAAATGTATAAGCATCCTAAGTCTAGCTTGTTGTAATTTTCTGATTACTTCAAACCCGAAGATTTTGTAGCTTTCACAAAGCCGCTGTTTTACAATTACAATTTTACAAATTGTTTAATCTTAGCAAGAATAAACAATAAATGTATACATGTTTGGTGAAGAACATTCAAAACTATTGTTCGTTTAAGTTATGTAAAATATACAACTATTAAATTTACGTTCAACCTCATAAAGCTACCCTACCGTTACGTTTTAATATTACATGTATTAACGTAATATTTACTTTTAAAACAGCGGTAATAATATTTATTTCAAAGGTCACCACCCACCACTACTTTTCACTTATTACTTGTTGTTATTACTAACCTATGTGTTATAACAAGATACATTGAAGAGTTTAAATCAAATTATAAGATTAATAAGTTCTAAGTAGAATTCTAAAAAACGACTAAGTACATCATTTCATGACCTGGTACCGAAAATTCGTTCATTTTCACGACCTAACTCTTTCATTCATCTTATATAAATATATGTGCTGAAAGTATAATGGGTGCTATTTAAAATAAAAAAGTTGAAGTAACATCATTTTTTTAGTTTTAAGAAAGTTTCACCACGCGCTATAAAATACCCTTTCACATTTCCAGAAATACATTTGAAACAATAAATAAATGCGAGACTGTTATTTACGTATACGAGAATACCAATCTGCATCATCTTAATATGTTAAGGAATACCATTAGAAAAATTTCCATTTATGGATGAAATTGCAAAAAAAAACCTTCATATTGATTAATAATCCATCACAGGACCATACAACAGACGCTGCGTAACAAATTCATTAATGCATTATTACTTATTCTTATTGTTAGTAGAACGAAACAACAAGAAGCAGTGGAAGACAAGGGCAAAGAACAAAGGCGCAGCAATTTAAATAACAGACTTTAACGACTTATTTGTGATGGAATTGTAATGACCCCGTTGATTTAAATCGAATCGAAGAGAAATCTACAATTTTCAAATACATTTTTTCTTTACAAATACAAATCATCGAATGCGACCGGAAAAAGTAATAAAAACAATTAAATAGGTACTTACCTCGCAAGTACCTCAGGCTTGAGCGTAATTACACTTGGGGCATCTTGATTTGATAAAATAATTCTGAAAATATAAAAAAAACGAACTTAGTTTTCTGTATAATAATAATTATTAAAAAACAGCAGCAAAGAAAAAAGTTTATTTGAACCCTGAAACGTCTAATTTGCCGTTGACTGGTCGGTCGGTATCATTTTGTATATGTCCATAGTGTGTTCAGCATCATCAAAAATCTCTCTACACCTTTAAAATGCAAATCCAAATTTATTTATTTATTTTTTAAACCGCGTTTCAGCAATTTTTTTATTTGTAAAGCGGCCCGGCGCGTTATCTCAATGTTGGGATATGGCGCGTTGGCGGTAAACATATTTAAAAGTCAAAAGCATTACGCCATTTGCATATTAACTGAATTATGGTTATGTAATTAGCTTAAAGCTGCATGGCTGTCCGCCAATAATTAATCTACTATGTTCCCGACGCTTTATCTTTTGTATCGTGCGCATTTCGTGCAATGTGATGTATATATTTTATAGCGAATTTTACACCCTCGATGTTCCGGGACACGATAAACGAATTTGCAAACTTAATATTTTATAGCTGCATTTATATTACTTTTTATATTATATATTATACGACGCCTTTCAGACAAATTATACAAAAGCGACACACGTGCAGATGTAAAATATATACGGAGTGTTTTCTCAACATCAATTTGTATGCATTAGTGTATTAAACGCAAATTAACGTGTCATCAAGTGTTTGCTACAAACATATACTGCTGCGACAAGGCAGATACAGAGAATTGCTCTGAATGGATTCGTATTATTTCTCTTCTGTTACTCAGCCTTTGAATATACCAAAGTTCTGAGTTATACCCAAGACGTTACTTCCCACGGTTGTCTCAAACATCGCCAATTGAAAGTTTAAACGCGAATACAATGTGATGTTGCCAATTAATGGATAAAATCGGAAAAGTCTGTTGCTGTACTATCAACCTGATTGCCAAAAATCATCAACCAACAGATAGCGCTATGTATCAAAATAGCAGAAAAGCTGGACAACAGCTACAACCAACGTTGTCAGACCTAGCGATAAACCTCCAAATTTATGTGTTCACCCTCACAGGGTCGTTCCAGGAACGGAAGCCTCAAGGGGACGGGGTAGTACATTAGGTGTTCGCTAAGATATGTCCTGAAAGTTTTACAACTGAAGTTCTAAAGTTGGAAATAAAACTATTTCAGTATCCTGACTTCCAATGCCAATTACATTTTTGAGACCAATTGGATCAGTGTATGTCTTATAATTAAAGACAGGTCGCAAGACTATCTACAATCTAGCGAATGCTTGTATTTGTTATTGTGCGAATATTTATGGGTATGATACCCACATTAATTAGCTAGGTGAAGTCTGCACTAGAAGTAAGAAGCGTTAAAATTACTGTAGGAGACTGCCATGTAGAGAACGCGGTACTCTTAGGGCAACTGCTTTTCACATCTTTGATGTCTAATAACGGATGGTTTTTCGGAGCGCTTAACAACGAACGGCTTTCTTGCCCATGTATACGCAGACAACGGGCTAGTGTTAGTCACTGATCGCTTCCTCAATATCATCTGCGACCGAATGTAACTGGCTTGCAGGATCATAGAAAATTGGTGTAATCACAAGGGCCTTTTTGTCAATCCATCTAAGAATAAAGTAATTCTCTTCAAAAAAAAAAGTAAACAGAAGGTTTAAGGCAACCCTTATTGTACGATAAACCTCTACCCCAAAGTACTTAGACATGACCTAGGAAAGGAGATTAAGCTGAAAGTCACATGTCGACAAGGTGATAACCAAGTCGACAGAGATACTCTGGTAACTGTATCAAGTGGTAGGTAGATTCCGAGAAATCAATCTGGATCTACACAACAATTATTAGACCTGGAGTATTAAGTACATATATGGTTAAGTGGTATGGTGGCCTAGTATAAAGCGTACCACCATTATTCAGAGGCTGGCCAAACTACAACGCCTGATTTGTCTGGATATAATCGGTGCAATGAAGACGCCCCTGCAGCTGCATTTGATGTGCCACACCAGCATAGCCCAATTGGTGAAAAGAGGTTTTTGTCCACTTACAGGGTAAGACAGGTTGATGAAAGGTTAAGGCTGCATACGAAGTACTGCAACAGGAATCGCTTAGCTAGAAAAGGTTTGCTCTGGGAAAGCACGCCACGGTTTTCCAAGCTGATGTTCATGTCATTCTATCGGTGGAATATAGGGAAGATGTGAGAATGACGTAGCAAAAGATTAGGTCAGGTGGTACTAAAAGCGGTCTGTGTAACCAAGACAAAAAATTCTCTTATGGAGAAAAGCGCAGACGCAGCAAAGGAGGTTAGCTTTGTCTGGGTTCCTGGCCACAGCTGGTTAAACTCGCCACTCCTAGCCGAAGATACTCTTTCTAAAAATATCAAGGCACATCTTGCTAAACCTGAACGCATGGCCTTACAGGACTTAAAAAGTAAACCATAATTAAGAAGTGGTGGTTATTGCCAGGCAAAAGATTATATAACCGGATTTAGCTTGTCAGACTTAAACTGGTTAATAGGCAAAGACCGGAGAACCCTCAGTCTTTTAATTGGGGTCCTCATGGGCCACTAACTTTAAAAAGGCACTTGTCATTCATAGGTATAGAAGAAAAATATGGAAATGGCGATGAAATGTTTTTGCAATTTCTGTGAGAATGTGAGGGTTATGAGAGGCTGAGCTTTAAAATCTTTCGAGGCTTTACGCTAACAAGAGAAGCCTGAACTGACATTTTCAGTTTTGTACGAAAGTAAGGTAGGTTCAGGCAGATAGCAGAGAAAAAAATTGTAGATGGTCGTAGAGGTTGTTGAGGGAATAGCAGAGGGTTAGTAAAAAGGGCCTATAAAGGCTTCCCCAACTACTACTACTACTACTACCACCATTACACTGAAGATATCGATAATTGCCCAAATAACGTAAAATTTAAAGTATTAATGTGGGGTGCAATTTCAACAGCTAAATTGTTTTCTATCCAAATGTAGGGCGAGTTAGGGTTTAAGCGTTAAATAGAGAAAGTTACAGTTGTAAATGCTATTAAAATTTATTGATTGTTTAACACAACATGTCATCTTCAGGATAATACAATGTTTTGGCTCATCTTGGTATCGTGTTATTATGTCTGAGGACAACATGGCCGTTGTGCTTAAAAAATGACAACCGTTCAAAGATTTCTAGACAATTTTTTTTGAGGAAAATTTACAATAAAAATCTCAAAATGAAGAGCAATTGAGACGTAGGATTTTTTAAAAGTTAGCAAAAATAAACTTTGCCACTGTCTAGGTAGTGATGTAGGGCGTTAGAAGAGGTCTTCTTCTCGTCATTAAGAAGAATAAATTGTTAGCATTAATTTAGATTAATATTTCTGTGGTCTATAAGTATGTTAAATAAAGTTTATACCAGGGCCGGTGCAAGATCGTGCAAATGACAAAACTGCTCTAATGTCGACCATGCTTGATATTAAAGAGTAGTGGATTACTACAGGTTGTTTGATGGAGAACAAATTCAAACTTGCAATCAGATTAGTAGTTTTACCTAATCTTGGAAATAGGAAAACTAACCACCATTATAGACAAAGCTACGGAACACAACATCAAAATTTTCTCATTCCAAGAATCACGATACAATTCACTATTGGGCGAACTCCAGCTAGATCACGTGATGATCTCTCGTGTTAATACATCGGAAATCATGGGACTCAAAATCATCAAAGGACTAGACCTAGATTCCGATCATTGCCGAACAAAATCTTCCCCAGACATCATTCCAGAAAACAGACAATTCAAAATAAAAGCTCCGCAATGCAAATACGACATACAAAACATCAAAGGCAATCAATAGTTCACATAAGAAACAGAAAAAGTAAATCTACAAAATTGGCAACAACTTCAGTCTGAGCTGTAAGCAGCCAAAAATGGTACCACGAACCGGAACACGTAAACATGCCTGACAAATGTGACCAGCTTATACAACTCAGACAACAAGCGTGGCAAAATTCATAGTATAATAAAAACCAAAAGACCTTTCCTTTGAGTAAGAACTCAAAGAAATCAGAAAAACAGTTACAAAATCGATAAGAAAAATACGCAAACTGAATGGCAATACAACACTACAAGAAATAGAAGACAACTTCAAGAAAAACAATTCACGAGACTACTACAGAACATTCAAACAAAAACTGTCTAAATACTCCCCCACCATTACTCCAGTTTAGAGACAAAGATGAGGAAATTGCCCACAATAATAGTAAAAACTGTGAAATCCCTGCCAAATACTTTTCCAAATTGCTCAACTGTGGAAAGCTACAAGATAAATTCCCCATCAACTCCACCCAGTAACACCCACCAAGCGTACCGAAAATCAAGAAAATAATCCAATCTCTCAAATATAACAAAGCATCGAGAAAAGACCAGATCATCCCAAAACTCGGGAAAAATGCAGAAGAAACCCCCACATGAAACTCAAACAGATTCTGGATGAAATCTTGAGAATTGGAAAAACCTCTGAGGACTAGAAAACGGCGATCATACACCACCCATTACATAAAAAAAGAAATACCACAAACCCAAACAACTATCGCGGAATTTCACTTTCTTTAGTCACGTACAAAATTTTATCCCAAGCCCTTTTCAACTGTGCGGAACCCCAACTAAATCTACTACTCAGCAAATACAAAGGTGGATTCAGAAAAAGACAATCTTGCACAGAACAAATTATAAACTTGAAAAATTCGATGAAATACTTCCGTAGCATATCCAACAAAAGTTATGTTATCACATTTGTTGATTTCAAAAAAGCCTATAATTGCATAGACCCGAAATTCTCTTTAGAAATACTAGCGGAATTTGAACTAGATCGAAAGACAACAAACGTAATCAAGGAAACACTAACAGAAACCACTTCGAAAGTGAAATTTATGGGGGAACTGAGCAGAGTTTAAAGTAGACACTGGAATATGACAAGGTAACGGATTAGCCCTTTGCTCTTTAACTGTGCCCTTGAAACAATTGTAAGGAAATAGAGGGAAGGCATGAACACGGCACTAATTGCCAAAAGCGTCTCAGACGCACAAAAACAACTCGAAATATAACAAGCACAAGCAGCAAAAATCGGTCTACACATTTCCTTCGGAAAAAACAAAATTTATGACAGGCGTCATAACAGCACCACATGAACTTAACACTGGCAACAACAAAGTTCTCCGTGTTAAAAAATTTTAATACCTCGATGAATGGATCACTGAAAACTGTAACAAAAAGAAGTCCATAGAGTCAAGATTCTAGAAAATGGTAATTGCGTTTTAATTAACAAAAAAATCCCTCTCCTGTAAAATCTGACATTATACAACAGTGGTCAAACCAAAAGCGCTTTACGCTTCAAAGACACTCAACCTCTAACACAAAACATTAAAATAACAACTGGAAATAAAAGAACGCAAAAAAATGAGAAAAATCTTAGGACCAAAAACCAAGGACAGAGTACATTACTCAAAACCCAACCCAGAAATCTACAAATACATACTCAAAATTTAAAATACGACGAATCCAGTTCAGGGAACACTTGGAAAGAATAGACCCAAACAGGTCAACACATCAAATTCATTCTTTTTTGAAAAACAAGACTACTAGACCCGATTGGTACAAATAAACAGAAAAATACCTTCCAGAATTAGGATCACCAGATCTACTGGATTAAACTACAATCAGAAATATCACACAAACACAGGGTTTTAAGAAACAACAAAGACAGAGAAAACAACACGTATGGACAAAGCAACGGAAAAACGCTCACTCACTGCAGATGAAAGAATATTGGGCTAGAAGGAAGACAAAAACGTGTCGATTCTGGGTGGTCCTTGGCAACCCATTTGTAAAGAAGAAAAACAGCGAGATACACACATCTCCATTAACGTTGGGCCATGTTTGGTCGCTGCATAACCAGATTAGCTTTCTCAAGCTAAAGGAGAAGAGACCGAGAAGAGCATAGCATAGACAAACGTGTTTACCATCCTTATGTTAGGCTTCAAATACCCTAACGCCGACCATGCTCCAATAGTCAAGAGTAGTAGATTACTGCAGGTTGTTTGATAGAGAGTAAATCAAAACTTTTAATCAGAATGTTTAAAAAGTAAGAGCAACAAAGACAGAAGAAGAATAAACAGGAAGATAAAAGATATGAAATTTGGCTGCAAAGTACAAAAGGCAATTCTAGTTAGTTAAGCTAATAGACTACTAATGGTTTTACCCTCAGCAAGATTATCTTTCTCAAAGAAATTTACACAAGAAAGCTAAGCAAGCTGCCTGTCGGCAAAGCAGAAGGTAACTTGTTTGGATAGGCTAGCGGGTCATCGCAGGCAACTTGGAGGGAAGCAAAGTCGCCGCATTACTAGATTAGTTTTCTCAAGCTAAAAGAGAAGTTGCAAAGAAAAAGGTAGAATAGACAAAGCGTCGACTTAGTCGGCTTACTTGTAGATCTAGTTTCATTTGTTTTAAAAATGTCAAAAAAAGCGTAAAAAGCCAAGCGCAAAAAATGTGTCTTAAGACAACTCCACTAGTGGAGATAGTCTGATAGAAGGGAACGTAGCTTGATTCTACAACCTGCACCCTGCAAAAGGACACCAGCTTTGACTAACTCAGCCAACTGCGGCACGAAGCAAACAGTAAAGCGATAACTTTTTTAGACTTCCGGTGTATATGGATAGTTGCAGAAGCAGAGGCTCCCAGGGGCGGTTTATCACAGAGGTAAAAGTGTATTATCAAGGGCGTTTTCTAGCTGAGGGTTTAGGAAGGTGACACTGCCAAAATAGCTGACTGAGGAAAATTAGAATTTTTGCTTTGGATTTCTGAATTGTGGTCCCGCGGAAGTGGTCAGTATTTAGAGAAGGATTTCACGGTTGTGATCGAATCGGGGAATCCCTCTCAGATCTAAATAGAGCTGAAAGCATTTCGGTGGAGCTGCGTGTCGACCATGAACGCAGCGAGTTGGAAAGTGTTTGTCGGATAAAAACTTACAATTATATATTTACAAATACATATTTTTAATTAAACGGGTTAATTAAAATGTAATAAAGGTAACTAATTGCAGTATCTATGACATGGCATAGCAATAGATGTCTCAAACCCTGCAATATACAAAAAATAGGGGTTGTGGTACATTTTACCACTTCATGAATAAAAAAATTTTAATTTCCCTTGTTAATTTTTCAAGCCTCCTACTCAAAAGTTCATGGTTCTTTTTTGAAAGATTATTATTTATATTGAAAAACTTTTGGGGTCTTTTTTATAATATTCTTCCCTTTTTTTTATAATGTAAAAATAACACTAATTTTCTCTAATTTCTTTAGTTTATTATCTAGGCTAATATTAAATTCTATGTGGATTACCTAATTTAATTTTATTAACTTTTTGTGTTTAGGTTAAAGAGAATTTCGCAATACAATTTTATGCGTGTTCTTTCGTTTCTAATGCGGCCTCTGTTGTCCGATACTGATACTTGGTTTTGTTGCGTATACAGCCGTCATTCATTGCTTAATTTAGCAGCCGTCATGTCAATAGCTAGCATTAGAATACATTCCCAATAATCTGAATTATATATCTGGCAGAATCTAAAAGAATGTAGCTGTCAACTTGTCAAGCACCAGTCTTTAATCTAATTAATTTATAAGTTTTGTTATCCATTCTGTTTTGTTAGCACAACTTTCAAGGCTTGTCGAGTTAAATTTACACGAGAGTCCTGCTACGAATAACAATTCTGAACAAAACATTTTGTTTTAATTTACGCTGTATATTTCAACTAGTCAGATTAACCAACCAGTGATTTTAAAATACTTTCGAGAATTAAGGTATGTCAATTGACAGCCTCTTATGCTCTACTACTTAATCTACCCTCGGTTTTGTGTATGACCCATGAACATTGCTCTGCTTAATCGGGACTAACCACGCACTTTACACATGACTTTCCTTCTATTCCTTTAGTGGTACCAGCTCAAAAGGTGCTGTTCTCTTTAGTCTTCTTATTTCATCACCATTGTCGAAGAGTTGAATTACCTCGATGTTAGGATGATCATGAAGCCTGTTTTCATGCTTCTGCTTGATTTCTTCTATAATAGTAGACATTTGCAGATCGCGATAGATGATACTGCCTTTAATATTGTAACGGTCGCTTTTGCTTTCGCTACATGTATTTATCTTTAATCTGTGCTTCCGGGGTTTTCTTGTATTTTTTAAATTTTTTCTCTTTGGAAACGTTTCTTTGATAGTGACGAGTGTACACTGATAGATCAATTATATTTTTGTAGCTTCTTTAATCTTGAAATCAATTTTTGGGTTGACGAATTTTTCCAATTTATGTATGGTAGTAAACGGGACACAGGGTATATTTATTTCAGTTTTTAACTTTATTTTTTACAGTATGTTGATCTTCATAGCTGTGACAAGTTTCTGGTTTATCTTCATTATAAATCTTGTCAGCAAATTGGTGGGGCTGGATTTTCTTATCACGATTTAGATCATATCGTCCGACGTAGGTTTTTATCTCCGTTCAAGTAAATCTTTAGTTGATCTGCAAAAGATCCGGAGCCGATGCAACTGTTGTACAGCTGGACAACTTGCTTGATTATCTCAACACTGTCGTCGTTAAATTTAAAACTTTAGAAATTATGTTTAAATCATTTAAATTAAATTTAGTCGTTATAATAGTTTTATTATCCAGTTCACTTAAATGTATTTTGAACGTAGTTGTCAATGGCTTCACTGCTTGTTTAAGGTTTCCTTTATAAATTTTATTATAAACTAAAAAATTAAGAAAAAAAATGAAAAAAATGAAAAAAATGAGAAAGCTTAGGAAGCGTGAGTTAAGAGGGGTTTGTTCATTTTCTGTGATTGTTGCAGATTTTCCGTTCCACATCTACAGCGTTGTGAGATTCTGGAATCTTGGAGTTCGTGGTAAGTTTGATTTTTTACCCTTGATTTGTCGTTTCTTAAGTTTGCATTTTTTTTAAAGTATTGTATTACTATTGTGTAATTATAAATAATTAAACTTAAATACATTTAAATATTGAATATTGAAATTTAACTTCACCTATTATCTGTTGTTGAGCTCATTTGCTGTTTTTCCTTTGGATTTGTTCTCTTTTAGCTTTATATGCTATCACTTTGTCCATATGTATATGCTGTAAGTGACCTTTTGCAATTTAATTATCGTTGTTTCTTCTGAATTGTCAGCTGTTGTTAATACTGCTGTGTCGTCAGCAAAGGTGACAATTCTAGCGTTGTCTTCGTGTGAGGATGTCGGATGTGTACAGCAGGTACAGTATGGGGCCGAATACACTACCTTGTGAGACACTAGCCTTAATTAGTCTAAATTCTGTATGTTCATCTTCATACTCGATACGGTAGTGGCTACTTGTAATGTAGGACTCTAGGCGCTCAGCGTATTCTCGTAGCAGCATGGTTCAAAGCTTGTGCTTTAATCCAACGGACCAAATCTTGTCAAAGGCTTAGGCAACGTCGAGAAATATTGAAAGGCAGGTTTTCTATTTTTCTAGATTCTTTTCTATTATATTTGTGATGTGCTGAATTTGCTCTATTGTTGAGTATTGGCTACGAAATTCAAGCTGATGTGAAGGTAAAAGTTTTCTTTCTTTCTATTGGTTTGCATCTTTTCACAGACTTTTAATAGTAATAAGTGAGATTGGTCGATGTGAGTTCACTTCATACAGTGTTCTTCCTGGATTGGTAGCATGATTATTTTTGCTACTTTCTATATGCCTGGGACATGTTAATTTGACAGTCTCTTTTCTTGAGAGTTCATAGCCTGCTGCTTTGAGTGAACTGAGATTTTTTTTAGTTTTGTTTTGAGGATTTCTGTGGTGTTAGTTCTATCATTTCTTCATCTAAGCAGCAGAAGCAGATTATCTAAGTTTGATTCATTAGTGTCTGTTGAGGAGACCTGTTCCAAGTGTTTCGTAAAAACTTCTACTGTTTTTTTATTGTCCGTGGCCCACCTGATTGTTTTCCATTCGTAGTAGCGAAATGAGTCTTTAAGCCTTTTTGCAGCACGCCACAGTGAATAGTCCGTGCTCTTGTCGCTGGTTAGGTCTTGCATACAGTTACCAATTGATTCGTTCTTGATTTTTATGATCTCAAATTTTACGTAGTTGCTGGGTCAGGTTATTTAAATTAGTCTTGTTTAATAGAGCTCTTGTTGTTTGCCATTGTTTTCTCGCTTTTCTGTTTTCTTTGACTAGTGTTCTAATTTATTAAGGATATTCTGTACCTAGCTACTTCTTTAGTATTGTCCCACGCCGCTTGTTATAGGTTTAAGACAAACTGTTTAGCTTCTTGGTTCAATTAGTCTACTGTTTTTAAAGGTATCTTTAACACAAGTTTCATATCACGACTTTCTCTAAAGCTTTTTCAATCAGTGATGTGGTTTGTTAGAGTTGATATATTTGCTTTGCTGGGGATCGTTTCACATTATGTGAGAATGACCAAAGAGTGACCAGATAATAAATCGAAGCCATCTACTACTTTGATATGGTCAGGAGAACTTCTTTTGTTATAAAAAAATCCAGTAGAGACCTAATACTGTTCTAGTGTCTCTGAGCCAGTACGTTGGACTCCCAGTGGAGTAAGTCTTGCATCCACATTCTTTAATTGCCTTCAAGAGTTCAGGGCCTTTGGTAAGTTTCGAACCCCAAGCTTTTGTCTTGGCGTTAAAGCTCTTGCCTAACGCTTGCAGTATTCATTTGTAGTCCTGCTCATTCAAGTTATGTCGAGAAGAGAGATAAGCTGATGCTATTGTTATTTTGCGTCTTTTTGTTACGATACTTACTGCAGTTATCTGTATCCTTTGAAGCTGATATGCGACCATTTTTTAAAATGTGTTTCTGCAATGAGTAATATATCTACATTTCTAATTGCGAGAAATGCTTTTACTTCTTCTATTCTACTATCGTGATGTCGTTTCTATCCCTAAATTAGCTTATTAGACTGCTGTCTGACGCTAGTATCTTCTAATCTGTTTATTCTATAGACTACTGAGTCTAGGTTTTGGTTTAGGTTTTTTTAAGTAGTTTAAAATTATGCTATCTGTTGACTCTTTCTTTTCTGTTGTTGATTTGTTGCTTGTTACGTCACATTAAGACACCGCTGATTTTTTGAAGTTTCCACTGATTGGTTTAACTCTTACCTCACCGTTGCTTGCTGTTGAGATTCTTCTATCAGTATATTTATTGTTAATTGTTCAGTTACTTCAGTACACCCCTGCAATTGATAACTGATCGAGGTAAGCCATATAAGTTCATGAAGTTTGAAAGTTTCTGCAAAAGCAATCAAATTAAATGTATCAAAAATGCAACTGCGATGCGCAAAGCAAACGAGTAAGTAGAAGACAAAACCAAACACTTTTGACAGTCTTAATAACGATGTATAATGAAGAGTTCCGTAAAGAGTGGGATCAGCATTTAAAAAACATAGTTGGCCTTAAATGATTTACAAAGAAAACACCACCCGAATTGCTGTTTAGTGTCCTTCCAATAAATACTCTACAAGCTCAGTTAATTTTAGCTTTAAATCAAGAGCAAGAGCCGAATAGAAACCTTGAAGAAATAAGCGCAGCATTAAACAACATTGACATCTAACAGAATAGAGAGAAGATTAGAGTTGAAAAACAAAATCAGAAACCAAAAAATTACGAGAACGATCTGCTCTTAGTGAAGAGAGAAGTGTCTGCAGTATTCGAGAATAACAAAAATTTGCTATCCAATAACAGCGGCAAGGAAGCCACTGATGGTAGCGAAACCAAATAAAAGTTTAAAAGTTAAGTTTTGTATATCGCGTGTATCATGTATTATAGCAGTACAAAGACGGGAGCCGCACGATGAAGACGAAGACAAAAAGATGACGTGCAAATTGCAGATCGAGTTACATAACGTAAAGTGGGGCGATACTCTCGAGCGTTTTTCGATACAATTTGGAGTCATGATTACATTTTATCTGATATCCTCTAGTCTAAACTAGAAAGTTTCTTTATAATTAAACTACAAGATTCTTTTGCATCGATCTAGGAAACCAGAATGAATTTGTCATGTCAAAGAATTAAAACTAATCTGAATGCTTCAGATGGTAGTACTGTCGTATCATTGTTTTTTATTTTAACCCTCCTCTAAGTGCATATAATTATTCATGGTTTGATAGAGTACTACATAACGTTTGTACATGATGCAGTTTTTATTGTTACTGGCACACATTTGTTTTTTTTATTTTTGAACACATCTGCTGCTTATTTTGCACCTCCGTCTATCGCCTGCACTGACTGTCATCTTTTGCTATTTTTTCTGTGCAAAGTATGATCTTAATGTTATTGTTTCCTCACATATACCCCTAGCCATTCTAATTTGTTTTCAGAGTCCATGCTTGGGTACCAGACTTAGTTAAGAAATGTATTCCTTTTCGTCCTTGGTTTAATCAGGTAGGTAGGTAGCTGCTATGGAGACACGCTTTTCCAGGAGTCAATTCCCAAAAACAGACTCACCAAAGAAACAACTGAAATAAAGCACTCAAATGTTAAACAAACCAATCTATTGTTCTTACACTGAAATTATAATACAAGTGGGCAATACTAGCTACGCACCGTGCAAGCCAAACGAATTGCAAGCCAAGCAGGGATGCAAGCAATTTACCTGCTTTATTGGAGGAATCGGGTTAAAAGCTCTACGAAATCAATGTAGGTACCCCACAAAGGCATATGGCAATTGGGAAGATGCCCAGAAATGTTTCAAGCAGGACGGCGCGACACAACAGTCAGAAACTTTCCAGCAATGAGAAGCCCACTTTACGGACAGCAACGATGTCGGAAAAGCGTTATTGTAGACCGTTCGGCACCGGACCCGCTTAACGGACAGCACCGAGAATCAAACTACAAGTAAAGAGGATAGAATAAAACGGACCCGCTTTATAGATAGCGACGATGCCAAAAAAGCATGATCTAGATAAAATTTTCAACTGATGTGTTGAAAACAAACTAGTGCATACTTGAATATTGAGAAATGTTACTGTATGACTATGTTATATCGCGCAGACAAGTCAACTTTGAATATAATTACGTTATGGATGGAAGGAATTTAAAAAGAGTCAACAGATCCACAGTCCTAGGTATATCGTTCGATCCCTCCTTTAAATTTAATATTTATTACGATCAAATTGTAAACTCTTCTTCCGGGCAAGTTAGGTTTATTAATAAATAATATTTAACTAATTTTTGGACGTTATCAACTCTACAGTTCTACTGTTCGGTCTAAATAGGAATATACATCTATTATTTGGAACCCTTTTTATATCACTCACAGTCCTCAAATCTGCAAAATACAAAACCATCTTTAGTGTTCTACTAATATAAATTAGTCCGTAACACCAACAATGGTAACTATCTTGCACTCTCAACTGTATTTAACTTGGTAGCTCTTGAAACTAGAAGACACGAACACATAATTTTTTTTTAGATTGGTTAATTACCTAGTTGATGCAAGATTCCTGCTTTCTAGATTAAACTTTCATGTACCAGATTATCGCACACGCTATTCTAATACTTTTATTTACCGTCGTTTTAAGGCAAATGCGTATATGCCTTCACCTACGAGGTATGTGAGAAAAGTAATGAGACTGATTTCATATTAACCAGTTTTTATTTTTTTCAAACAACAATGTTATCCCCTTCAAAGTAGTTCCCTTGGGCAGCTATACACCGGCGGAGTAGTTGTTCTCACTCTTGGTAGCAGCGCTGGAAGTCTTCAACTGGTATGGCTTTTAACTGGTCGGTCACAGTCTCTTGAATGTTCTCCAGAGTTCCAAAATGACGTCCTTTTAGAACATGTTTTAATTTCGGGAAAAGGAAAAAGTCACAAGAACTCAAATCAGGTGAATAGGGGGGATGAGGAACAACAGTAATGCGTTTTGAGGTCAAAAATTCACTGATGGAAATTGCTGTGTGACACGGAGCATTGTCATGATGTCTGTCAAAATTTGATGCACGGTGAAAGTGTTTAAATTTAACTGTTCACTCATCATCCTTATTGTTAAACGACGGTCTGATCTCACAAGAGCCCTCACACGTTCAACGTTTTCGTCAGTTTTTGAAGTTGAAGGTCTCCCTGAGCGAGGTTCATCTTCAACGTGTTCTCGGCCGTCCAAAAGTGATTTGTGCCAGCGGAAAACTTGTGCTCTTGATAAGCACTGTTCCCCATAGACCTGTTTCAACTTTTCAAAAGTCACACTCGCGGATTCACCAAGTTTAACACAAAACTTTATTGCACAACGTTGCTCTAAATTCCGATGCTCCATTTCTGTAACACACAACAAAAACACAACTTCACTGATGGCGCTGTCAAAAATAATGTGTTAGCTGTACGGAGTTGTAACTCGGACTGAGGAAGTGGAAGCGATAAACAAACCGGTTTAGCACAGGCCGGTAGACACAACGTTGCCAGATCCCCCGCAGTGTTGCCAGATCTCCCGCAGTGTTGCCAGTCTCATTACTTTTCTCACACACCTCGTATATTAACCATGATCAGAACTCATAATATATGAAATAAAGCTTAGGAAATAAATTTTTTCAGCGTTACGTATAGTTCCTTCCAACGCTGCCTATTCAATTCAACATATTGGTTAATTCTTATTCGGTTATTAAATTTTTATTAAATTTTATTAACCCTTATTAACGTTCATTATTTCTTTTTACATTTCTTTTATTTAATTTTTTAAATAAATTTTGTACTATGGTTTAATTTAGTCTATGAATTAAATTAATGATATCACAGCACACGATGTTCTTTTTATATAATAAATATAATTTGTACTTATTTGTTTACACTTTTACAATCGGTCTTTTCTAATATCGTTTCATAAATCTGACAAGTGACGCACAGTAGTGAAATCCCTCTGTAGTTCTTATTGTCTCCTTATTTATAAATGGAAGTATGGTAGCTAGTTCCCAGTCTCTTGGTATCTGCCCAGTAATCCAAGCTTTATTCACGATTTTATGCAACAGATGGGTTCCTTCATCTTCCACATACTTTAGTATTTCAGCTTTGATGTTGTCATGTCCTGCAGTCTTTCCATTTTTTTATCACCCATGCTTTTGCGTAGCTCTTCCATCGTTATTCGGTCTTCATCCAGCATGTCCTCTACTCGTACATTTCTCACGACATCTGTGTTCTGCTGTAAATTTTTAATCTCCCCATCAAAATTCCAGAAAAGCGTTCACGCCATCTATCCATAATATATAGTATATTACCTTCCACATCGTCTACGCACTTGACTATTCACTTTGTCTTTTCTTAAGTCTTTAATTGTTCTATAAAGTAGATTTACTGTCTTCTTCTATTTTATGGTCAAATTCTTCCAACTTTCGTGTCTTGGCTTCTTGCACTTTTTCTTTAACCTTTTTTCTTTGTATTTTGTATCTCTCGTAGTTACTACTGTTTCTGCAACTTAGATGTTTCACAACATCTTTCTCTTTTGGATTTCTGCTTTTAACTCGTGGCTTCACCACGCGGTACATTTTGCACTCATCCGACTAGTCGTTCCGCATACTTCTTGTGTGGCTCAGCAGACGGTCTGTTTAAAGGTTTTCCGTAAGTTTCTAAATCTTCTACATTTCTCCAGTTTATGTGTTTCAGCTTTTGGTTTAGTTTTTCTCTGTATGCTGCGAGTACATTGTCTTGCAATAACTTTTATATTTTTATACTCGGTTGGCTATATCTCTTCACTAATTGCAAACTTTTACTAAGTATCTGCTGTCCTTTCTTCAGTTTAATCACCATTAGATACTGGTCAGAACCAATTTCATATCCTCTCTTGGCACACACATCAACAATGTTCTGTATATGTTCATTTTGTGCTAATATCAGGTCAATAACCGATTTCTCCCCACGGCTATCCATTATTCGCGTGTACTTATGTATTTATTTATGTTTAAATAAGCTGTTACATACTTTCATATTATTGTTTATACAAAAATCAATGACTCGCTGTCTATTGCTATTTCTAAATGTCTCACCATATTTACCCACGGGGTGTTCAGTCTCCTTGCATGTCCCCACTCTGGTATTAAAGTCACCCATTATAATGACTCTGTGGCTAATAGTATCAATTTCATCTTGAAGTTACTTCCAGAAAACATCTTTCTCTTCCTTGGTTTCGTTTTCTGGGAGACCATATGCTACAATAATCGTAATCCTACTATCTTCTGTTTTTCCAAAATCTCTTCCCAACACTCTTTCTGATCTGACATTCCAGCTTACCATATGATGCACATTGTCCGATATATTATAGCAGCGACTCCTGCTCTTGCTCTTTCTGTTTCTCCAACTCCTCCATATACCAAATAGTGGTAATTTTCCATCTCAATCTTTTACCTTTCCTTTTTGTTTCTGTCAGATTCAGTATTATTAAATCCGGTTTTTCAAATTCATTTATAAGTTCTCTTTTATTATTTATGTGTTTACAGAATACTTACGTGCGATGATATATGCTTTTGTTATACCTTAACTGTTGTTTACTTTCGAAAACGCACGTAGTGGATTCTGCTACTGTATTCCTGTCGCACATGCTGGAGGTGAATAAAGTTAAAGTCAAGCATTGCGTAAGTCGTCAGCTGCTGTAGGATAATCCCAGACACCTCTTCAGAGGTTATCTCTCCAATTTGAATTCCGCATTTAAGCTTTCTAACGACCGGAGCAGTTGGTTAGTCTTGGAACCATCTGGTAAAAGTCGTCCAAGGCTGGCGCCCTCCCGAAAATAACCCACTTTCTACCACATATCGCCGATAAGGCCTCTCTCTTGACCCCGACCATTCTCCGACCAAAACAGAGCTAACTGTCAAAGGCATGTCGTATTATTTTATGTTACGTAATACCGACGGGTCACTAAATCCATATTTGCACGTAAAAAGATGCAGCAAAAGAGTAAAAACTAACTTGTTTCTGCTGTATTTCAGTCTATGTAATTTAATTCAGAAAGAAGAATAGCAAAACAACTTTTTTTATGATTTTAAGTATTCGAAAGCATTTCTATACAGGGTGACTGTTTTTCGATGTTCAGTATGGGGATCTCGGAAACTAGCGGGGGTAGAAAGACGATTAAATTGGAAAAAAATTGCAGTTTTACGAGCTCAATTTAATGAGCTTTTTGTTTTTTGGAAAAAATGCATGGCTAACTAGATATCTCGCAAAAATAATTTTTTTGATATTTCGTTTCGTGCCTACAGCTCTGGTGTAAAGGAAAAAGTTGTAGGTAATTATGTGCTTAATAATACAGTCTAACCGAAGTTTTTATTTCAGCTGTGATTTTTGAGTTATGACACAAGCTTGTGTTTTTTCTAATGGAAACCATAGCCGATGACTTTATAAAAAAAGGCATTTTTTCAACAATTCTAGCAATATACCACTTGACATAGTTATTTTTATAAATAAATTAATTATGGCCTTGTTTTTCTTTTCATTTTCGAACTGTTCAAGTAGTAGTAGTAGTTTTAATAACTAACTTAATATTTATTATTAAGCGCGATGCACATCTATCAATTGTTTCCATAGCGTACTACTTGAACAGTTCGAAAATGAAAAGAAGAAAAGGCCCTAATTTATTTATTTATAAAACTAACTATGTCAAGTGGTATATCGTTAGAATCGTTGAAAAAGGGCCTTTTTTATAAAGTCATGGCCGACTATGGTTTCCATTAGAAAAGACACAAGCATGTTTTATAACTCAATAATTATAGCTTAAATAAAAACAAAAAGCTCATTAAGTTAAGCTCGTAAAAATGCAATTCTTTCCCCATTTAATCGTCGCGCTATCTCCGCTAGTTTTTGAGATCCCCATACTAAATATCAGAAAAAACTCACCCTGTATATAAACAATATCTAAACGTTTGTTTGCAATTTTGTTCCAATTTATCATCGCCAGTAATGAAGAAGATGATTAAAGGTAGGCTTACAAAATATCGTCGCCTTAACCTGCAAACTTCGTAACTCCTTTCCACCAATTTAAATACGCAAAAGTCGAATGTTTACTTACCGACCCAACCTTATGGAATAGTAATGAACGTTTGGAATGTGTTCTATATAAATACATGTGGATATTGTGAAGTATTATTAAATTATACGTAATAGTCACATTGGATTTGTAGACAATAATTTGCGAAAAAGGTAAAATTATTGTTTACGATGTAATTCTTAAAAATAAAACGAAATCCATTAATGTGCATTTGCAATGGAGATAGGTGTTTTATTGTTAGGGCATTCTTACTAAAATTCATCTTGTTCAACGAGGAGATACGTATTGTTCTAAGAATATTGACATTTTTATACGGAATGAATGTTATTTGTACATAACAATAAAAAATGTTTCAAGTATATTACGAGTATTAGTTTTGGTATTCTTTTAGAAAAATGTTCAGTCGAATTCAAAAAATCTTTGATGACAACTCCTGAGACAACAGATATAATGCAAAACAATGAAGAGACGGATATAATTAAAGCGATTGAAAATGCGGAAGTGATTGTTGATGAACAGGAGCCTTTAGAAACTGTTCATTAATATACAAACTTAGTTGAACATGTAGTCAATTGTGATAACGATGATACTAATGAGTTTGTGCAAACTATTCATGATCCTATCGATTTAGAAATATTTGATAATGAAGGTGGTTTAACTGAAGAAGTAAACTTGGAAGAAAACATCAACATTTTAAAAGAATCGAATACTGTTAACGCCGCCGCAACAAGTGTGCCGAATTCGAATGATCCAGATTGGGAACCACGATTGACAGATGAAGCCGCAAAAAGAAAACGTTCTGCTAAATATGTAGTTAATCAAGCAAATTGGCAGAAAAATAAAAGGAGTCTGAATAGGGAAAAGGGCAAAGCCAGCTTAGGAAGGAAGACAGAAGATGGAAAATGGATATATGACGTACTGAAAGAACCAAGAACATTAAGACGAAGATGTAATTGTCAATTGAGTAGAAATAAAAAATCAAAGCTACAGTGCAGAAGATTAAAAGGAGAAGAAAGGGAAACCATATTTAAAGCATTTTGGCAATATACATGAAATGCAAAAAAGATATTTACAAACAGCCACGTGTTAGTTAACCCAACAGCTATAAAATACGTGAAAACAAGAATTCCAAAGAACATATTCACATAAATGATATTTAGGAAAGAACTTTCTTGAACACATAGGGAGTGAAGAAATGGGTGCTCAAGAAATGGGCTAAAGCTGGGTTCAAACTTAATACAAATATTTCAAAACGAGCAGACACCAGTCAAATTCGAACACGTATTAAATCATTTCATAATTTCTTTGATTCATTGCCCAAGATGGAGTCGCATCATTATCGGGCCACAACCTCAAAGTTATACTTGGACCCCATTTGGGGATCAAAAGCTTAATTATACATAATCTATAAAAATGATTTTTGTGCCAATAGGAATCTAAAACCATTGTCAATTACATGTTTTCGCCAGGAATTTAATAAAAAGCAATTATCCTTATATAGACCTAAGGACTTGTGTGACACATGTGTTGCTTTTGAAACCGTTAATCTGTCAGAGGAGAAATACAATCAGCACCAGGAGATAAAAAGAAAAGCCAGAGACACGAAGTCCAAAGACAAAGAAAGTTCTCACGAAGTGTTTACCATGGATCTATAATCCGTCTCGATGTGTCCAAAGTCAAATGTATCCTCCTTACACTACATAACAGAATTAATTGCTCATAACTTTACGTTTTTTTTATATTACTGTTATTTGTGGAACGAGACGAACGGGGGATTAACTAGCAATGAATTTACGTCAATTATTATCGATTTAATAGAAAAACACCTCGAAACTTATCCCATACAAGATAAGAACCCGGAAATAATTCTATGTAGTGATAGCTGCGACTATCAAAACAGGAACAGTACCCTAACGGATGCTCTGTTTAATTTAACATTGGAAAGAAAGCTTAACATTGTTCAAAAAATTTTGCTAAAGGGTCATACCCAAATGGAAGTTGACAGTAATCATTCTGTCATAGAAAACAGAATTCGCAGTAAATAATTATTGTACCGACGAACTATGTAAACATTTGCAAGACTGCATGTCAGAAAACTCCATATAAGGTAGAGTACTTGACCTGGAAGGGCAAATGGTTCACCTACTGTCAACCAAATTATGACTTTAAAGTACACTAAAAATGGTATTTGTTTTGAGTTAAGACATTCAGACAACTGGTAACCTTTACCAGTTTGACTAAACTTCGATACTATAATCTCTACGAATTCCATATACTTGACTCATCTCCACAAAAGTAGATTACGAATAAAAAAAGAAAAGTATCAACATTTGCCAGAGATCAAACGAAGTATTGAAGAGGACTACCACTACTTTTATGATTAACTTACCCTATCTTTAAAATCTAGTTGTTATGTTCTATCCTTGTTTAATAATTTTATTTCAAGGAATATAGTAACTAGTTTTGTTTCATAGAAATAATAACACTGGTCAACAACAAATTTGCCAGAAAGGTTCTGTTGGCAAAAATTAATTAGTATAGGTATACTATTGAAGTTGATAAGCAATATTTTTAAAAGTTAGCGCTAGTCTCCGAGATCCATTTCTAATGTATTTTTACTATAATTTTCTTATGATTTTTTTCATGAATAAAAATAATCAAATTGTTATCTTTTTGTTTGCACTTTTATCGGTCGTCTGGTTCTTAAAGACGAAAAAATGTGATAAGCTCGGAGATAATAAGCAAAATTTTTTTACAAAAATCTTTAAAATAAGCGGATAACATGAACTTTTATACTCAAAGAGATGAACAAACGAACGGTATTAATAAAATGGTCACGCTAAACTATAAGTAGGCTTTGTTTAATTTTATTGTTGTGACGTTTGTTGAGAGTGTCTTGCAAAGTAGCTTAAGTTTGACAGCTTTTCACCTAAGTATTGTTTAAAATCTAAATAATGTCTCGAAAACTGTTTAAATGATCCAGACGCTTTTTGCGATGTTTGTGGTGAAGTTACATTTGTGTCGCAACACAAAAATATTACTCCTCGATTAAAAATACAGGGTGGTCCAAGATTCCGCTCTAGTAAGATAATAGCTTTATGTTAGGAAATAGAAACAAATTGAAAGCAGAAAGCAACATAGTGCCTTTAGAACCATAACCTAAAAATATTTTGAATTATACAGGGTGTTCAGTTTGTTTGTGGCAGTATCTTACTTTATTTTTTCAAATGGAACACCCTGTATATTACTTCCTTTTTGGATTCCCTCTTGCATTTAAATTTATTTTTGTTAACCATATGTTTGGTCTAAATTGCGCCGTTTTCGAGATATTTAATATTTTTTAAAAACATTTAGTTTTACATTGTTTTAGAAATTTTGAAATATCTCTGGAACTAAACAGGATACGAAGATACGGTTTGATCATCGTGTCAAATACGGGTTGCTGTATCAATTGTGTTACAAATGACTTTGTTAAAGATTACTATGGCGCCATCATGAATCATTGAAAATGAAGATTTTCAATCATAGATAACTTGATATTTTTAAATAGAACGATATAAAAATTTTTGTATAATCAGACTTAAAATTTAATTTTCTTTCATTTTTATTTAATGGTCTTTAGGTCTATCTGCGGTGGTTTAAGCGTTATTTTATAAAAACTTTAATTTTGTTAATTTAAATAACCATATTTAGTAAAGAGGGCTGTGCTTAGAAACAGTAGTTGCAACGAACATTTGAATTATGCATATGTACATGTACATTTATATTTTTTTGTTTTGAACAAAATAAAAGAAAGGGATTCTAGCAATTTTTAACAAAGCAGTACCTACTACTACATTACATCTTGCAGATCATTTTAATTCATCGTCAATACGTATTATTAAGATGATTTGTACCGTGACGAATGCGCTGGTGCGCCATCGTGTTGAAAAATTGTATTTTGTTGTATTGTATTTTGTAAGCAGAGGACTAGACTTAAAAAATACACTAATTTTTCAACACGACAGCGCACCAGCGCATTCGTCACGTTACAAACCATCTTAATAATACGTATTGACGATGAATTGGTCGTCTTAGCCCTGTAAGATGACCTGCAAGATGTAATGTAGTAGTAGGTACTCTTTTGTTGAAAATTGCTAGAGTTCCTTTCTTTTGTTTTGTTCAAAACACAAAAAAAATATAAATGTATATGTACATATGCATAATTCAAATGTTCGTTGCAACTACTGTTTCTAAGCACAGCCTTCTTTACTAAATATGGTTATTTAAATTAACAAAATTAGCGTTTTTATAAAATAACGCTTAAACCACCGCAGACAGACCCAAAGCCCATTAAATAAAAATGAAAGAAAATTAAATTTTAAGTCTGATTATACAAAAATTTTCATATCGTTCTATTTAAAAATATCAAGTTATCCATGATTGAAGATTTTTATTTTCAATGATCCATAATGGGACCATACGAATCTTTAATAAAGTCATTTGTAACACAATTGATATAGCAACCCGTATTTGACACGATGATCAAACCGTATCTTCGTATCCTGTTTAGTTCCAGAGATATTTCAAAATTTCTAAAACAATGTAAAACTAAATTTTTTCAAAAAATACTAAATATCTCGAAAACGGCGCAATTTAGACTAAACATGTGGTTAATAAAAATGAATCTAAATGCAATAGGGAACCCAAAAATGAAGTAATATACAGGATGTTCCATTTGAAAAAATAAAGTAAGATGCTGCCACAAACAAATCAAACGCCCTGTATAATTCAAAATATTATTAGGTTATGGTTCTAAAGGCACTATGTTGCTTTCTGCTCTCAATTTGTTTCTATTCCTTAACATAAAGCTATTATCTTACTAGAGGCGAATCTTGGACCACCCTGTATATTGTTTATATTTTGGCTTAAAAGTGACTTATGAAGATAAACTTTGGCCTTCTCGTGTATTTTGCTTAACCTGTGTAACGTACCTAAACAATAGGTTTTCTGGAGGTACACCTTCAATGCCTTCTGCTATTCCAATGATTTGGAGAGAGCAGTCAAACGACGTGAACAATTGCTATTTTTGTCAATTTCCGAATGTGTTTAAAAAAGGGTTTAACAAAAATGAGAAACATTCTATAGTATGTATACCCAAATGCGCCATCAGTAAATCGCCCTACTCCACATAGAGAAAAGGTTTCTTACATCTTTGTCAACAATTTCCTCAATTAAGTGATGCAAAGGTCAAAGAAGGAATATTTGTGGGCCTACAAATCCATAAAATGTTTAATGGCAATGAGTTTGAAAGTCTCTAAAATGAAACTGAACAAAAAGTGTGAAGAGCATTTAAGGAATTTACTCAAAACTTTTTGGGAAATTACGAAGCAAACAATTACAAGGAATTGACTGAAAACCTTTTAGACTTGTTCAGGGAAATGGGTTGCAATATGTTTTTAAAAATTCATTTTTTTCACTCACACGTTGACTTTTTCCCTTCAAAGTATGCTTTAGTGAATGATGAACACGGAGAGCGTTTTTCATCAGAAAATTTCGTCAATGGAAAAGTGCTACCAAGGAAAGTGGTCACCATCTATGATGGCGGATTATTGCTGGACAGCTTTAAGAGATTGTCCTGGTGTTCATTATAACAAAGTTTTGAAGAAACCTAAATTAATTTAAGTATTGAAGTTAATATACCATTTTTTTATTTTATTGTAAAATATCGTTTTAAATTTAATTTTTTATCATAGAGCTGAAAATCTAGCGCTAAGTTTGTTTAAAAAATTATACCTAATAGGATGTTTTGTTTATGTAAATCAGTTTTAGCAGTCATTATGTTTGTGGTAAATAAAAATTTTCATTTTGTTGACTAGTGCAATTTACGTAACAGTCTAATAAAAATATGCTAAAAATGTAAAGTCTCTCTTTATTATATACCTGTTCAAACCGCGTATCTCCAAAATTTACTTTACTAATGCTTTAGAAAAATGAGTAACTCCAATGTTTCAGGTAATTGGCTTTTATCTTGAATTAACGGATCGGAATTTATGTACGAAGACCTACCATTTATTTCTTTTTGGTAGATGCAACTTACAAAACCATAAAGGCGCCAAATTTTTGTTAAATCTCATTTATGCAGTTTTTGCATTTTCTATACAATTCACCAAAATGGAGTTAAGCAGTTTAGAAGTCAAGGTGATGATATCATCATTGATTTTATGAGCTTTGAGAGCTACCCCTGTAGCATCCAGATGTAGGTTTGATTGTGAAGCATTGAATTCTTCCAAGATTATCTAAAGTGGGTTGCATTAACATAACTTAATACAAGTTTTCATTTAGTCTATTATTGGGCCATTTGGGTAGTCTCACCCTACATTACACGATGTTTCTTTCCCAGTCTTTCTGGTCAAGTTATAAATCACTCAGGTACTGTCAATCAACTAATTTATTTTATTAATCAGATATTTTAAATGACATTAATTAATAATACTCTATTCTATTTTTATTTTCTCCTAATTCCCTTTCTACTTTGAATGACTTGTTAAGTTATAGCCAACTGCACATAGTATAAAGCGTTTCGCTAGAATTGCCGAGGTTATTTCAAGGATTGCCTCTTTTTATTAGAATTGAGTTTTCTGTTAGTTGTATAATAAAGAAATTCTGTCTCTGTGATGTCTTTAAACATATTGCAACATTCAATGCGACAAGCACTCTTCATACTTTGTATCCTGTTATAAATTAACAGGTTTACGTTTTTTTTATCCAAAACTCTGACGGAAAACTAACAAACAGATAATAATAAACCGTAGCTTCTAAGGTAAATATTGTTTGTAGAAATTCGGGCACAAGGATTACAACAAATATTTGCTTAATGAAGTTATTTATTAATAATCGATTGTATACTTTCTATTAAGTTTCCATTAAAAAATGGCAACGTTTTTCTAACAAGCGTTGTATTACGCCGAAGGGTAGGGAATATTATGTAACATAAAAGTAATTCGCTCATATTAACCCAGCTTATGTCTGGGGTTAAAAAATATGTTAACATGAAATGTACATTAGGGTTTACTAAATTTATTTTACGCTCTACTTGGCAATGTCGTGAATTAATACCTACGTAAGTAAAGTAGAGGTGTTCTGAAAATTTATAATATGCAATTTACTCAGATGGAGCTTGAAAGGGTTATAAAGGGTTACTATTAGTTAACTTATAAAACAAATAAATTTTAATAGACTTCATTTCGAGCTTTTATCAGGCTTGAAATTTAATAATAAACAACTTACCACGCAGTATTCCATAGGCCGCTACGTGCCCTCCACCTGAAACTAATACACCGTATTAATTATCTATTATCGAGGTATCAGTTCATAAATTTTGCGTAAATAAACGGGGAAAACATATGGAGTGATGCCGCAGAAAAGGAAAAGGACTGTATAATTTAATAATATAATAAATCTAACATCATAAATCACAATAATTCTCTTTATCTGGAATAGATTTCTTCAAGATTTGGTTAACGCAATACAAGGGGGATGTGAAAATAGGAATTGCAGGAAAGATAATCAAATAACTCAGCAATATGGCTGCGGGTGACGGTTTTCCTAACCCGGGCCTTTCCAAGCGGGAACGTAAATGCTTTTCGCGTTTTCCGAAGCAATAAATTTATTTTTAGAATGCAAACAACATCGGAATATAGCATTAAAATATTTTTATTGCTACGCTTTGTATTTATAAATCATGCTTGATGACAATCTGAAATTCCTTTGATCGTTTCTTGTATCTTAGTAAATATTTCCGGAAAAGGATTTTATTTAGAAAAAAGAATCTTCCATAAAATTAATTTGGAAGGTGCGAACCTCTTTGAACCAAAATTGTTATATTTAAATATTTAATTCGGGAACCGTCTCTTGATAAAAAAAATCATTATATTCAAGAATAGAAGTGACCATGAAACACGTAAATGCTCGTGATAATTTATCAACATTTCAAACGGGAGGTTTTTAGTTTCATAGACCTAAAGAAAAATTTACAAAGCAAACGAAGACAAATTCAAGTTTCAATTAACCAAACAAGTGAACAAGAAGAAGAGAACAAACTCCATAATGTTTTATTTCTGCATTTAGACTTAAAATCCCTTCTTGGAAAAAGAACGAGGTAAAAGATATCTTAAATATTCGGCAATTATAATCCTGGAACAAGTGAGTTGCCTAAGGTTGTGAGTTTACTATCAGAGAAAACTTAACCTGGAGATCAAGACAAGAAAGAAATTTATTGTGGACATCAAAAAGATAATTCAACACCTACTGTGTTATTTAGTAGTAAAATCCTCAAAAGCTGATTAGTAATTTTGGTTAAGTTTTTTTATCGTTAACATTCTCTAAGTTTTCTTGTTATAAGTAAAACTTTTAATGAAAGGTTATATTAAGCTCCATTAATTAATGAAGCTGGTTCTGCAAAACCAATTTTATTCAAAAGTTGGTCTCATGTTAAGAGATAACTGCATTCCAAAGGGATTACAATAGATCTATGGTATCTAGAATTTATGAAGAAGTTTCATATATATTTTTAGAATCTTACAAGTTCATAATATTGTAGCCATGTTGATCTTTGTACAAAGTGTGTTACTGTTTTATCTTATAATTGTTACAATAGCGTTTTATAGATTTGTATGACACTTATTGCTTCCATTACTATTATTATTATTATTATTATTATTATTATTATTATTATTATTACAATTTTGATATAACGTTCTTGCATCTCAGATGACTCCGGCTTTGGGCTCTCTTTCGACGGACCACATTGGCCAAGTCTAAGGGGTGTGGAAATGATTTAAAAATTTTCTTGTTATGTGACATGTGTTGAGTATAAACCACTTACTGTCTTTGCCAACAAGGGTTAAATCCGGTCTATTGCTTGCAATGGTCCGGTAAGTTGTAATCGTCTTGTCATAATACAATTTGCAACTTGAATTCTCCAACATATTTTTTCCAGGCATATATTTATAGTACGGGATTACCGCCGATATTAATTGGTGCTTCTTTGCTATTGCCTGTGACGTGTTAAATCGTTTCCCCCAATTAATGACATTTGCGACACTTATCGCCTATTTGTGCTTTAAGTATAGGTTCTCTGTAGTTCCTTGATTTTAAATTGCCATCATGAACCTTTCTGTTTCCATAAATAGACTACACTTTGTGGAGATGTTGTTGGCTGAAAGTATGCTTTGTAATAATCGATGTAGAGTATATGTAGATTCCGGTGTTATTTATGAACTTGTTTTCTGTAGCATCCCTTTTGTTGTTCGGCAAGGATACTGTTTGATTCCACATGATTGTATATTCTGATTATTAGCTATGCGTGCTCTCAGTATTTTATACAATGTGGAAAGGCACGCTATTGGACTATATTGTTTAAGATCCCTTGCGCGATTCAATTTAGGTTTCATATAAGTTATATTCAGTTTTAAATGTAGGCATATCTTCCGGATGTCAAACAATGTATGAAGATTATTTAGCTAGTATTACATGGGTACTCGTAAACTGTTTATACTAAAAATTGTAAAGGTCATCAACTCCTGAAACTTTCCAGTTATGTGTATTTTCTATGGTCTCTACTACTTTTTCTATTGCTACTGTACTTAATGTCACTGACTGAACATTTGTGGTATTGATTTCTTCTTCTTGAATCTAGCTCGCTACGTCATTGTGATCTACAGTCTCTGACCAAATAGACCCCCAGAATTGTTATAGATCTTCACTTTTGGGGGGATCTTCATTGATAGTCTTTGTACTGTCTTTATTTAGTTGTTTGTAAAATGCCTTATCACGTGTCCCAAAAACTTTATTCTGTTGCTTACGCAGGTACGACGCTTTATACCTTTTAAGTCTGTGGAATTTAGCTGCAAACTTTTGTTTCAGTTTGTCGATATATTGTACAATGTGTGTATTATGATCTGCATGCTTCGTGTAAGTTTTAATTTTCTTGAAAATTATTTTAAGGTGTTTTGTAAGTTTTTGAGAGTATTTACTGTTATGTTGTACAATAGAAGGCGACCAAGGCCTACACGAATTTTTTTTATATCATTCTCTAACCTAGTTTGTCAGCGTGGTTTAGGGTCTTTAATGTGTGCATTGGTAGTCAGTCCCATTGTTGATATGGTTGTTAAGGCAGCTACATAAACTAAAAACTATTTGCTTTCAAGCAATGAACTATGTTCGAAGTGGGAGGGAAGAATTGATTTATTGGGCTTAAGCGTTGGTATTCGTAGGCGCCTACAAGGATCAGACCCAATGAACTTGGTATATATTTCCATACAAGTTACAGTCAGTTTCGATTCTAATGACTCCGTGAACATTATTTCAGGTTATTGCACAATTGCTACTAACTCTTGGCGATCAGTTGTTTCTGGTACAGAGTCCAAAGGGTCGTATAATACTTCTTTCGTCTTTCTAGCCTGTTCGAATGCTATCTTGGGGCTAGCTGCAGAACAACCTGTTCTCTAATAGGTTCTAGTCTAGTTCCAGGTATCAAATTATTTCGTATTGTAGCACGCCTCTGGTCAGATATTCGTTGTTCTGTTATGTCGGTACCCATATCTAGATACAGGTTTAGAAAAGCAGCATGTAATTCTGGTCTATAACCTGTAAGATCTGCTTTTAGTTTTGTAATAGTATAATATGTACGCCTGATAAATTGATTGGTAGCATTGGTCTACCTCATGCGCCGGGGAGGTTTCCCTGCCTTAATGGTCGTAAGATGAAATTCCGTTAAGATACCAGACAAGTTGCTATCCTGCGTACTGCTATAGTTGAGTGGGTTGTTTGTGTCTATTGGTTATTACTTTGTTGTTGTGTTCGCCTTAAGCGCGGGAGAGTGCCACTTGCTTCACTGATTCCCGCGTGGGAGTGCTGAGAGATCTCGCCAGGTTCCCAAACCAAGCTCGTCCGGCTGATCGAGCTGCAAACCTTCAGCGGAAGTTCGCGGATTGTACTTTGCCAGCCAATCTACCCACTACTGTCTGGGACGCACGATCTTACTGCACAACCCACTTGCGTTTCGGGGACCTCGGGGACGCCACTCCCCGTATTGCAAAAGCAACCCCTGAGGTTTTATTATTATTATTATTATTATTATTATTATTATTATTATTACTAACATTATTATCATGGTTTACTGTAGTCTTGACTTATAGTCGGTGTGTCTATTATCTCTAGAAAAATTCATTTCAATCTATGAAAAGAAACTTCCTGACAGCTGGTTTGTATAGTTGGCTTTTGCATAAAACCACTGAGATCATTGTCCAAGTCAATCTCATTGATGAGATTAGATAGTCTAGTAGAAACAACGCCAAAACTATAATGTATGTAACGTAGATATCTACAATCTTTTAACTTTGATTGGCTAAGATTTCATACTTATCAATCTTCTAACTTTTAGAAGGCGTGAGAGAAACAGCAATATCTAGGGTAAACCCTCTTTCGTCGATCAGTACTACATTTAGCCTGTACGGGTGCTGATGTCCTGAGTAGATTATGCTTTCTCGCGAGTTGTTGATAGATTATCTTGACGATTTGGTTCTATCGGTTCAGGTATGCAAGTTTGTCGTTGATTGGTCCCATAATAATATGGCCTAATGTATTTCTAAAAGGGCCGTGTTAACATCGCATGCAGTTTTGTATTTCTACAACTTTTGTTGCTTTACTGTCAAAATTACATGCGTCTGCAGGCATTTGTTTATGACTGACAGCAAGTTTATCAAGTGTTTGCAAGATGTCTAAAATCGAGTATAATAATGGAATATAATTTGTATTCAAAGAAGATCTATCACCAGCTGAAATTAATGAACGTTTGGATGGAGTTTACGGTCATGTTTTATATAGCAAAGTGAAGAACTGGGTAAAAGCTTTCCGTTTTTGACACGAGATCGTGAAGAATGTTGCACATAAAGAACAGTCGGCTAAAACAACTTCCCTTATTGAAAAGGAAGTGTTTAATGACCACCGATTAAAGCTAAGGAAGATTTTAGAGAGTGAGGTAAGTGCAAGGTGGGTACAAAATCTTTCGTCAGCGATTCACAGCGGGAACAGGATATGCATCCGCCTGCTAGAGCAATGTAGCAAAAACTCCAAATAAATTTAGATTATGATCCTGAAAGCAAACGCAAATCGATGGAGTAGCGTTACAAGAAAGAAGCAATTCTAAGAAAGGCAGGAAAGCCACAATCGACCCAAAAGATCATATTCTGCACTATTTTTTGAATTCACAGGGAATTCTAATGGTGAATCTTAAAGAAAGAAATTCTACAGTAAGCGGAGCTTATTATGCACCTCTTTGCATAAGCTGAAATAATGTATTAAAGGAAAACGCCAACGAAAATTGCACAGGGATGCCTGCTCTAGTACGATAATGCGCCTGTTTACACGGCTCCTGTTGCAAAGGCCGCCACTGGCGACTGTGGTTTCACCTACGTTACAGCCCATTTATTTCCCAATGTAAAGAAGAATTTTCGTAGAAAGAGATTTTCAAACGACAATGATCTGAAAGCAACTGTTTTAAATTACTTTGGAAGAAAAGATCTTGTCTACTTTTATAAAGGCACTGAAATGTTAATTCACAGATGTAAAAAGTGAGTTGCAATAAAGGATGACTACATTGAAAAGTAATATGTGTTTTATCCCATTTTTCTCTGTACAACCTTATCAGGCTAATTCATTATGGAATCACCTTCGTTTGTTACAGTCAATATAGCAGGTGTAAAGATTTTTCTGCCTGGTTATTGCATCAATGGTTAGTTTTTCTTTACACCCTTATTGCCTTACGGATGTAGCCTTTTTGTTCTGACGAGAGTATTTTATTGTCTTTATAAAAACATAGTTTATTATTAATTATAGAAGTAAGGAGTTTGTACATTCTACATAGACACTTCGTTGGTCTGTAGTCCTTGGTAGTAAATGAGTTAATCCCTTCCTAAGATAGTCTGGTAGTAGTGCGAGATTTTGTTAAACAGCATTAAGGCATCAAGTTAAAACTTCGGAAGTAGAATAAAATTTTATAAATCAGAAATTTTATATTTGGTCTGACCCGCTTGCTTTCCAATTTAATATCTTCTTTATTGTAGCTTTGACCTCTGTAGTTGTAATTTCAGGCTCTGCCATATCAAGAATGTTTATGGCTTTTATGTTTACATATAAAAGGTTACTCCAAAATTGCCTTTGCTTCACCTCAAACGGATGCATTTTGCGCTTACTTACTTTCTGAGCCTTTGTCTTTACGACAAAGATGACTTTGAAAGAATCTGCTATTATAGACAAGCCGGTTTTAATTAAAGGGAGCGGAATCAACATATTACAAAAGAATCTTCAGATCTTCAAACTTTCTGTCTATGAAACAGCGATCTTGTCATATCGCTATCTCAGAAGTTATTTTTTGACTCCTGTTTGCCCTTGTTTAACTAGAGATTGTTATCATTGATTTGTTACCTATCTGATAATTTTTAATTAAAAGACGTTTGATTAATTTGAAGACGTTTGATTAATTCCTTGTATTAACTTGAGTCCCTTGGTATAGATTTCCAGACCATTTACAGCTTTAGTTGGGAAAAGAAATGCATATGCAACTGTTACCTTTGCAGCTGTTATGCTATTGTCACCTTAGGTAGAAATTCTTTCATTCTACTTTTCTTATTTTATTT